>JAYMSZ010000309.1:0-21727 GCA_036897665.1 Pelargonium citronellum
CTGGACAAGGACCTAAGACCAGCTACTAAGAGACTAAGACTGAGAGCTTGGACCTGGACAAGGACCTAAGACCAACTACTAAGAGACTAAACCAGGACAAAGTCCAAGAGCAAGGAGCAAAGACCAAGACCAGAGACCTTGACCTTGACCAAGAACAGAAGATCATCAAAACGACGATGTACAAATACTGGCAATTTTGATTTGGTAAAAAATAGCCAATCAATATTGATTAATGAACACATATAATTTTAATTATAATATTTATTTCAATATAAATTCAATTCCAAAATGGTATAATTTTGAATGTGGATTGAATTGAAGTTCGTGAACAAATATAATTTGAATTGTAACATTTAATTCAAAGGAAATTCAATTAAAAATAGTTTGATTTGAGTTAAAATTATGATCCATTGAGTTGAAAATATCTGTTATGTTAATTTTAAAATAAATTTTTGATATTTCAATTTTGTTACGTAAAATCAAGAAAAATACTTTAAAAAATTCACTATTATTTTTGTAACTATAACAAGTCGTTGAAGTAAAAATTAAATTAGTTTTTACAAAAATACGACTCAAATAAATTAACAACATTTTTTATTTTAAAATGTTGCTAACCCGTGCAACGCACGGGGTTTACACTAGTGACTATAATTATATGCTAAAGAAAACTCTCTTAGAATAGACTTCAAGAGTTCAAGTTTTTTTTAGTTGGTGTTGAATTATGGTTCTATTGAGTGAGGCAAGAAGAATCCAATTATTGAAAAATAATAGATCTACACAATTTGACTTTAAATTTTATGAATTAAGATAATAATTATTGATAATGATATATAAGAAAACAAAAAAGTTTGATGATGGAATATCAAGTTAAATTATTATTTTTAATATCAAGTTAATTCACCTACCGAAGAGTTGACACGTTAGGTAGATGATCGATTTTTTTTCGCGACTTTAAACTAAGTGCTCTAATGTAGTGTTGACAATTTGGTTTTCAGATCAAATTTTTCATTCAAACGCCTGATCCAAATTCGATACGAAATAGGACATGGATTTCGAATTTTTCGTGTAAAGTGTGTGATTTTCAGGTTCGAATTGAAAAGTGGTCGTTTCCGTTTTGTACAACCCGAATTCAAAAGTGCAGAACAAATTTTAGATGCCCGCGAGTTCATATTCAATTTGTTAGCTAAACTCCAACGTACAGTTTAAAATTAACAATAATCATATTTTATAATACCTTTTAGATAGTTTTTGAACTAAACTAAAACAAAGGAGCTCTAAAAAAAGTAATTATTTTATCAAAAAAGTCTTATATACTAATACAACTATCTCTGAAAGTAATACACGAAAAATATTTATAGAAGGTTGTAAACTCAACCAACCTGTTATGCCTAACATAAAATCAAAGGACCTGACCAGGACCTACCAAACATGTCGCTTGATTCACAGTCCTACTAATCCATTTAAATGAAATTGATACAAAATCATTAGTTGTAATCAAAATATCACTAACAATCAGTCCAAGATAAACATTTTTTTTTAATTTAGAGAAAAAAAACTAAGGCCCATAAATATTTATTATTTGGTTTTGGTCTAGGCCTGGAATTATTATCGGCCCATATATTTGCGGTCTAAGAATAGGCCCATAAATATTTCTTATTTGGTTTTGGTCTAGGCTTACTACTCACTACTACAGTAGTATATATAGACTTAGAAGTTTAGAAGAAGCAAAGAGGCTCTATCTTGTTGCAGTAGCTTATCAGTATTCGCTCATCACTCTCCAAAATCCACATTTCTGGAACACCAAAATTGCTGGTCTCTCTCTGTATCTGAGCGCAACGAAGAAGAAGCAACAATGTCGTATGTGCCTCCACACCTCAGGAACGTCTCCGGCGGTACCAAGACATCGTCAGTAACCCTAGACACTGAAGACAAGAAGCTCTCTTCGTCGTCATATTCGTATTCTTCGAACTCTCACTTGACTTCTACTCGCCGGAGCTCTCCAACTCTCGCCGTCCCCGAGCCTGTCTTCCCGCTCTGGAAGCCCTCTGAACGCGTTTTCCGTATTTTGCCTGAACAGGTTCTTCGTGTTCCTTTGTTTTTCACTACATCTGCTTCATTTCTCAGTCTGAATCTCATTTTCGTACTCATTACCTTAAAAACCTTCGTAATTAGACTTTTTCTTAGCTTCTGTTGTTTGTTTCCTAATTTGTGTGTATAGGTTTCTATACCTGTTTGTTTTGCAATGCATTATTATTTCTAATTTTAATTTGTTGTGCTGATGCTGTAGTTGCTAATTCGGATTATGCTTTATTTTGATTGAATGTTACATGAAATTTATATCTAAGTCAATTGTGTGTTCATGTTTTTGTTCTGTAGGTTATCTGTTTGTGTTGCACTGCATTTCATTTTTAGTTTTATATTGAAGCTGTAGTTGCTACTTAATTTGGATTATGTTTGCCGTGAATCCACTAATCAATGACTGTATATCAGTTATATTGAATCTCACATGAAATTACTCTCAGAGTTGATTATGTCTTCACATTTGGCCTTAAGACTTTTTCTTAGCTTCACAGCTACACAATTACAATTTCTTTAGTTTTTTTTTGTTCAATAGGTTTCTCTATTTGCTTGTTTTGCAGTGCATTTTGTTTTTTTTTTTATTTATTTATTTTGCTTTGTTCTCCTGAAGTTGTAGTTGTTACTAGATCGGATTATGCTTGCTTTCAATCCTATAATTGATGATTGCATATTAGTATGATTGAATCTTATTCTGAAATATCTCTCAGAGATGATTACGTCCTCACATCTAAGTGTCTAGCTCACTGTAGTCACTGTATTTTTGAACTACTTATTTGATTTGTAATCATATATCTGAAATGCAGATCGAAGAGGTTCGCTCCCGACTTAATGTCGATGTCGATGTTGATTCTGACTGCCCTCCCGCTCCCGCTCCCATTGAATCATTCACCGATATGGTAAATTTTCCAACTGAAACCACATTACTGCTCTTTACTGGACTGAACTGGATTTCTCTTCACTGCCAATAGTATGTGTGTGTTATGTATATGTAGAGAGAACTGATTGTATATTTAAAATAAAATTATATGATTTCCCAAATTTTCAGTGTTTGGATTCAAGCATCATGAAGGATATCGCATTTCACGAATACACTACACCAACATCCATTCAGGCTCAGGCCATGCCAGTTGCTCTCAGTGGGAGGGATCTATTAGGTTGTGCTGAAACTGGCAGTGGAAAAACTGCCGCATTCACCATACCAATGATACAGGTTATACGTTTTGTCAGCTTTCTTTATGCGTTGCATTTTCATGTCCTTTACACTTTAATGCTTTGGGATCGGATATGCAGCCACTCAGTGCTCTACTTTTTCATTTTTGCTTCTATGATTTGCAGCATTGCTTGGCTCAACCACCTGTGCGACGTGGTGATGGACCTTTGGCATTGGTATTAGCTCCTACTAGAGAGCTTGCTCAACAAATAGAAAAAGAGGTAAGATGGCAGTTTTTGTGGTACAAAAAGACAAAGAATGTGATTTTGAATGCTTTGGCACTTGTTAATTTGCTGTTGTACTTGATCTCCAAAGGACATGCAGATACTCATAGTTAAATTGCCACTAAAAACATCCTTTCATTTCAAACGTGATTATGAAATGATTGATGTATTGAGGCAAATGTGACGGTTCCATTTTTTTAACTGAACGCCAAGGACCCCTGCTAGTTCCTGTTTGCTCTATCCAATGTTTTATGGCTAATTTTGACATCTTATTGTGTGACAGTTAGAAACCAACTTATAAGATGGTATCACTTTTGCCATAAATTCTATTTGTCTACAGGTGTGGCTTGCCCATTGTCTGAATTTAAGGGTGGTTACTAATAATATTACAAGCTGAAAGGAATGTGTGCAATGGGAATATTCCAAGTATTCATGTCAGAAAAAATTGTGGAAACAGAGTAAGAGATAGGTTAAGAGGCAATCACTTCATGTGGGAAAAAAAATAGTGGAAACAGAATAAGAGATAGGGTAGGACGGAAACACTTCAAGTGAGTAATTCACTCTTTTTTCCGCCTAAGTTGCCTAATTAATTTTTCTTTTTGATTTGACCTGTATAAAAAAGAAAATTGTAGAAGAATATAGTTTTCCAAAATTAATTTTCTCATATAGGATTGGTGCCTAAATTCTTGTCAAAACATTCGAAAGGTGAAAGCCCAAAAGAAGCATCTTAATCCCGCTGGTTTCAATTACTAACAATGCACCTGATATAAGTTAGAACCATTTGAGCATGTTACTACAAATGACAGGTGGAAACCCATTCACTTTGTATATTTTGCTTATTTTTTGCAAAAAGTGAAAAAAGAACTTATTTTAGGACGGGTAGAGTACATAGTTATTGTTGGGAAATTTCTAAAATTTATTAGGGCAATATTGTTTATGTTTCACTATCCTGCATCAGTCATCCATCTCAGGAGAAGGGGACATATGTTAAGGGCACTTCTCTGAGTTGGTCCATGTTTCTGTCAATGGTTAACTGAATAACTGTATGCTATCTTTTCAGGTTAAAGCTTTTAGTAGATCTCTTGAATCCTTCAGAACTACAATTGTTGTGGGTGGAACAAACATAGCCGACCAGGTGAGCAATTCTTAGATGATAATTCTGTTTGTGATTTTTTTTAACACTCTACTTCTACTGATGGTGAAAGAAAATTTGATGGCTTTGTACCTCTGTCGCGTTGCTATTGAAATATAACAGAAGTAGTGAAGGACACTTGAAATTAAACATTTGCAGTTTTGCACATTCTTTTTTCTTTTTTATAAGTTTGGCTGACCATCTCATTTAAGCTACTGCATATTTCCTTCTTAAATTAAATTTTAATTAAATTATTTGCTTTTTATTATTATTTTTTTTTTGTGAGAGGCTTTATAAGTGGTTCTATGGACATTTCTGTAAAAAGGCAGTAAATAGCTTATCCTGTGTTTAAATTTGGGGATATTGAATTTTGGTTACACTGAAACTTATTTGTTTCTTTTTTGTTGTTGATGGATTTCATGACAGAGGTCTGAGCTACGAGCTGGAGTAAGTATAGTGGTTGCTACTCCTGGAAGATTTATTGATCATTTACAGCAAGGGAACACTTCACTTGCTAGAGTTTCATTCGTTGTTTTGGATGAAGCCGATAGAATGCTTGATATGGGGTTTGAACCACAAATAAGAGAGGTATATCCATACCTTTTTTTTTTCCTGTGAGAATGCTTTCTTGTTCCCTTAAGTCACTTTGTACACTATTGCTGGTCTGTGTAATTGAGAACAATAAGTATCAGACTTGATAGAAATGTTTTATTCATGATAATTGAAGCCTTATCTAGGAAAATGGGAAATTCAAGGGTGAAGGAAGGGAGGAAGGATGTTTTCTAATCATACCAAAGGACAACAAGTATGGAAACCAAAAGAGTGGCATACTAAAATGATGTTTACTTAGTGGGACTTTCGATGCTGAGATTCTTTATAAGATTATGGACCAAACTTTAACCCATCTTCCATTTTTATATATTCTACTCTTCACTTTTTCTCATAATTCCGTAGTTACATGGTTGTAATTTGGTTGCTATGTCTTACTTGTTCTTGCATGCTATGGCATTGTGCAAATTGTTACCTGATATAAATAAGATAGCTACTATGTTATTCTTCAATTTTGTTGCAGCATTCCATCAAAACATTCGCTATGCACGGTCCTATATTCTTGAGGAAGACATTTAGTGCTACTCTTTCATTCTGTTTCAGGTGATGCGCAGCCTTCCGGAAAAGCATCAGACATTGCTATTTAGCGCAACCATGCCTTTGGAGATTGAAGCACTGGCACAGGTTAGATCCTATACAGATCATCTATTTCCTTTTCTTCTACAGACTACAAGCATTCTAGAAGTTCCACAACGAGGGGAAAACATCAATATTTTGCAGATGTAGTGCAATATATCCCCAAAGAAAGTATCACACTCCATAGCGATCAGAGTGTTACTAGGTTGCCCTTAGTACTTATGCTTTATTGTATATTTTCATTTACAAAATGAAACTACTAGAGGTTTCTTCTATATATGGGGAATCTTCAAGTTCATCTTTTAACTGTTTGTGTTATTTCCCAGAGATATTCTTCCAAAGACTCCAAACCACTAAAGTCTTCATTTAAATATTCAATATTATTCAGGGTCTTCGTTAAGTCTGTTCCTATTATTTGCCATGACAGTTCCAATATCTTTCTTAGTATTGGTTTCATTTGCTTAAAAACGAAGGCTTGATCCTGACCTTTACCTCTCATTAAGTCATTGATAAGTTGGTTTGAGACTTCTTCATCTGAAATTGAAAAGTTGGAATCTATCATCTTGGCACTATAAGTTCTTGACCTATATGGTTGTATGATCTCGCTAAGGGATTGGAATGTTTGTTCACCCAGCAAATTTAGACTGGCAAATGCATGTATTATTTAGTTTGTGCTAAACACTTTGGTTCACTAAACTTTGGAATCTTTTTTTTTTTTTACAACTCTTCTTTTTAAAGTATTTTTAGTTTAGTACTTTAGTTGCCCAGAGCTCTTCAAAAAAACCCTTGGTTTAGCAAAGACCTTATTTCCTATCCCTCATTCTTATTTGAGTCCCGTTGAATAAAGTTATATTTATCTATTTATATTCTCCTGAAATTTAATATTTATTTAAAGCACATGTCTTTTACTAAACCCTTGTTCTATAACAAAGAGAAACTCGGTTAACTTTGATCTGCTTTCTCCAATGTTAAAATGAGCACAGTTCATATCTTCACTATAGTTTTCTTTGCAAACTAACTGGTTTTTTGATTGCTTTATACTGTGTTGTTATAATTATTTTAATGCACTATCATTTCTACAATATTTCAGGAGTACTTAACCAATCCTGTGCGAGTGAAGGTGGGAAAAGTCAGTAGCCCAACAGCCAATGTATCTCAAATTTTGGAGAAGGTTCCTGAAAGTGATAAGGTATATGCTTGACTTGTCATATCCAACAGACTCTTATCTCACTCCAGTTCATTTCGCTGCACCATTTTTTTTTAATTTTTCCCGGAGAGGGACACACACACACATGTATATAAAAATATAAGCAAATTGTTTTACTAGCATTCTTATATTTCTTATATGTTGTAGATTGATAGACTTCTAGCTTTGCTAGTAGAGGAGGCATCCCGAGCAGAAAGATCCGGTCTTCCCTTTCCTTTAACTATAGTTTTTGTGGAGAGGAAGGTATGCTGAATTCTAAGCATTCTAATTTAAGTCAATATAGTTATACCATTTCATGGTAATTAGTGTTTGTCCACTTAGGTTTTGCTCTCTCTCTCTCTCTCTCTCTCTCTCTCTCTCTCTCTCGACACTTGGAGCTACTCATTCATATATCTATCACCATGGATGCTGGGATATTTAGCTATCCTCTATTTACAGTGATCTTGTTCTTGTATTGTAGGAATTTATTTTTAGAACTTTGGTATCTACAACCCAACCCAGTGTGATATGAGATTTGAGTATATATGGTTTTTGCATAATGTACTAATATCTGCCTTACAGACAAGGTGTGATGAAGTCACTGAAGCTTTGGTAGCGCAAGGTTTGCATGCAGTTGCTCTTCATGGTGGCCGTAGTCAAAATGAAAGAGAGGCTGCTCTACGAGATTTTAGGAATGGCTCTACTAGTATCTTGGTATACTCACTTACATTTCTGAGCATCATTGTTATTCTCACCATTTGTGAATTGTTTATCAATATCTTTCATGTATGGTTTATTCAAAATACTAGTCTAGTATTTTTTTTTTTTTGAAAAAACCTTCAAGTTGGAGAAAGGGGTTTGGCAGAGACCCCAACTTGTAGATAAAATTAGCCAATGGGCTGAGCTACACAATAGGGAGCAACTCTCCCATTTTCCCTATATCTCTCCCCCACCCCACCAAATGGGCTTCGAAACCTCGACCTCTCATAGAGAAGTGTGTGCCTTGAACCATTGAGACATCTCCTAGGGGACTAGTCTAGTATTGTTGATGACTTGATGTTTGTTTCATTGTATATATGGTTGTTTATGTAGTAGTTAAAATACAATCGGACTTGTGTGAAGGCCATAGTTTTGCTGAACATGAACAACTTTTGCCGATTATCTTTTCCACTGCTAATCATATTCAGGATCTTTGAATTTTTTTGCTCAAAGTGTGGCTCTTAAGATTGGTCCTCTCTTTTATGTGTATATCTTATGATCTTTCCATGCAGGTTGCCACTGATGTTGCCTCCCGTGGTTTGGATGTCACAGGAGTTTCTCATGTCATTAATCTAGATCTTCCAAAGGTATTAATCATTGTGATTGAAACTTTCTTGTTTGCTCGATTTTATTTGTGATCTATTAATGCCTTTGGAAAGTTATATAAATTTTTTGAAAACCAACCTTCTCAGTTTGTGATTTGCCTTCGTGAATCCCAACTTGTTGAGATGGAAAGCTAATCTGCTGATTAACTTATGACTAGTACTGGCACCTGACAATGCGGGCTGCGGGCCTAAACGTGCCTGGTCAAAAAACACACTTGTTTTTATCGAACTACTTTTCATCAATCCTAACATGTCTTGCCACTTAGTGGTACTAGGTCAGACCGACAAAAAGTTGCAATATAAGAACATGTGATTGTTTCGGCCCAGCCTGTTTCAGGCATGCGGCTCGAATTGCCAGGTAGCTTGCCCCCCTTTCAAAATAAGTGTCATTTTAGAGTTTAGCACAAATTTAGAAGTCATGTAAAATGACCTAATTAACCTTATCTACATGTGTACTCTTCACTTCTCACTCATATTGACTGGTCATTTCTTCAAACTTATTTTTAATGCATACAATTATGAAAGGGTATTATTTGAAAGTCAAGTTTTATATTTATTTTTAATGAAACTTATTTTGAAACGGAGGTAGTAGCTATTAATTTTTTTACAAACTAGTAACCCTAAAGCTTCTCGTCTGGCTGAATCAATTAGACTATGGAGGATTATGTTCACCGGATCGGAAGAACAGGACGTGCAGGTTCAACAGGTCAAGCTACATCATTTTACACAGACCGTGATATGGTATCTTCTCACCTTCTCTATCTCCTTGCAGATTGTTCTCCCTCGTATTCGTGCATGCGATTTTTATTTCTTGTTCACCGTATATATGCAGTTCCTTGTAGCAAATATTAGGAAAGCTATAGCAGATGTTGGATCTGGGAACTCAGTCGCTTTTGCAACTGGAAAGGTGCCGATTTCCTCTTTGTTTCATCTTTTGGGTTAAATCTTTCTGCATTCTATATTGTTTGGATGACCTTAAAATTTGGATTTTTATTTGGCTCAAATCCAATAGCATTTAAAAATGCCCACAACATGCTGTTCAATAACATGTTTATGCTATTATTTTCAGGTTGCAAGAAGGAAGGAAAGGGAAGCTGCCGCTGCACAAAAGGAAGCAAGGACGTCGATGTCCAAACTCTCACTGATGGGAACTACTCCAATGAACATTGAGGACAAGTATAAGTTCATGGTTGCCCCCTCAAATATGAAAAAGGAAGGCGCCGCAGATAGTGCGTGGGACGATTAATAAAGATACTCCATTGTCCGTCTCCGAAGATTGGTGATCATTGCTCAAATCTCCAACTTTTAAGGTTGGTAAGAGTATTAGAACTTGTCGTTCTGTTTGTTTAGATTGTTTTTAGGGGTAATTACAAATAACTGACCCATAGTATTTTCTCACAACACCTAACTAATACTCTCTCCGTCCCAAAACGAGTGTCGAAAAATTAAGCAGAATTTAGTTAGTGTTGTAAATTTCCTCTTATAACCCCTTGAACATGTTTTGGAACAAATATAAAGGATACTAAATAACTTTTTTATTATCAGAAAAGGATACTTAATAACTTATTATAAGGATATTAAATTATTAATGATAATTCACACTCCCTCCGTCCCAAAATGAGTGCCCTGTTTGTCTACATTTTTTGTCCTAAAATGAGTGTCATGTTTCTATTTTTAGGCTATTATATCATTGTTTTTCCCATATTATCCTTATCACTTATGAACTGCACATGGGGTGTAGGTGGAAAAGTGAGGGTAATATTGAAAACACATTAAAATATCTAGTAATCCTTAATTTTTGCAAACAATGGAAACAAAACACTCATTTTGGGACGGAGGGAGTATATAACTAATTTCCTAATTTGCAAGGATGGTACTCATTTTGTGACAAAAATGTTAGAGACGGGACATTCATTTTAGGACAGAGAGTATTATTTATATTCACCCTAGTTCACAAGTTATATCTATCTGAATTTTCTCTCACAACGTCTTGCTTTTTACCACTTAATATGATAGTCCAATTTTACCCTTTGTATTTATTTTTAATTACTTTCTTTACTCTAATTTTTTCTTTTAATTTGGGTGTGTATGAGTTGAAAATTTAAGAGTTTGATGAGACTTCAAAACGTATTTATTTTAATCTTAAGGAGTTAACAAAGTCACTGACAAAATGGAGGGACTTAAGCTTAGTCAGCTACGCACTTCGACTTAGTTATTCTTAATTACCCATTGTTTTCAAATCTGAGCATTAATGGCTTGTTGTACTAATGAAAAGAAAATTGCATTGGTAGGTGTTTTCCTTCCGAGTCCCTACCCGTGTCTTGAAATGCAAATGATGCCGAGGGTGATGAATTCCTTGTAAGTGTGCCCGTCTTCCAATTTTGTTCATTCACGCGACTTAAAACAAAATGTAGTTTAGGATTTGTAACAAGAACAAGTTGCTTCTTGGTATCAGAGTTTGTAGGATTGGCTTTTACAGGTTATGCATAATGTATATTCCAAAAATCTCACTTCTCATAACGTACTTTGCCCAGTCAGTTTTGTTCATGTGATTGTGAGATATTTCAGGCACCAAGGGGATTGCCAGGTTTACTTGCATGTCGCAAAAAATTTCAATACTGGCCATTATTTATTTCATTCTCTTTGATACTTTGTGTTAAACATTTAGATTAATATTCCCGAACCGAATAAGTGTCTTTGAGCTTATATAAAAAAAAGTGTCTTTGAATTATTATTACTTTTTATCGCAAGTGTGTTCAGTTTTATTTTTGGTAGATTACTTGTATGTTTTTTCGTAGTATCTGTAAGCTAAATTAGGGAAAATTACTTAATTTATGAAGTCAAATTGAGGCTTATAGAGAGTTGATTTATATGTCTAATATTTTACATTGGCACTTCAATTATTTCATTGACAACTTAACCAACTAATAATATGCTCAAGAATATTGTTCGAATTTAATTTGAAATCATAAAAGTTTGCAATTTAGTAGGTCGTGTCAATTTGTATGTAATTTGCTTTTACTCGAAATAGGTGATTGCAATTTTATTTTTTTAAAAAGGCTAAATTGTAAGAAATGTAAGGTGGACACTCATTCTAACTAATAATATGTAAAATCTATTCTATTATATGTATAATTATTATTCTGAAAAGAGAACATCAAAATTTGTGGGTTTGGATTGAAAATTCCTGACTGAGTGTAGTACAAAGTTTTGAGTTTTACAAGCAAAATATTTGCCTAGCTCGACTTACATTTTACACAAAATTGTCGGATCAATTTTATGAACCCCAAAACTGTTAAATGTTGGGTTGGGTTATAGGTGTTAACAAGTTCGGGTTCTAATTACCAGCTACAAGCCTAAGAGATCATCAATCAATTCATTTGTTTGTCTATTACAGCAATCAGCACATAATACATGCGAGTGAGAAGATAAATAGCAAGAAACTATCCAATCTTTACACTGTCACTCAAAAACTGAAAGGAACCAGCAATCTTACACTCATGGCGTCGTCTGCGCAATTGAGTCCTTTGATTTGTTCTCATCGGAAGACGGTCTGTTCTCCGAGTCCGATGGTCGGATCTCTTCGATCATTCTCACAACTTCTTCCATACTAGGTCTCATGTCTGGCGCTGTCGCCACACACGCCATGCCAATTTGTAACATCTGTACCATTTCCTCTTCAATATTTTGGAACCTCATCAGCTCTATGTCGAAAACCTCCGCTGTCCATTCCTCTCTAACCACAGACTGTACCCATCTGGGAAGATCAACCATGTCATCACGAACCGGGGACTGCATTGGAGCTTTTCCGGTCAGTACTTCTAGGAGGAGAACCCCGAAGCTATACACATCTGATTTGTGACTGTGTTTTCGGGTTTCAATCACCTCAGGTGCACGGTAGCCAGAACTTCTGGAAGGGGCGACGGGGATGTTCAGCAGAGGGGTCAACCCAAAATCAGAGATGCAGCCTTCGAGGTCTTGGGTGATGAGGACATTGGAGGATTTTATGTTTCCATGAGTGAATTTTGGGCCACCTATGGAGTGGACGTGGGCGATTCCTCGGGCAGTTCCTAGGCAGATCTTTAGTCTAGAGTCCCAGTCCAGTGGAGCTCTTCCGGCAGTTCTATTTCCTGCTACCAAATCAAAAATTGAGTGATTTCAGATAGGGTTCATAAAGGCATTTCTCATTTACCTAAATTAAGAAAGCTGTTACCTACTCAAGTTTTGTTAGAATATGAAGTTGATATTGGATATTGGGCTTTCAACTACGAGTCAACATGTTATCATAGCCTTCTAAACCTAGAGGTCACAAATTCAAGGAAGTTCAAGTCTTGCCGTGCACAAGGCAAGAAGATGACTTGTGAATGGATCACATGCAAAACGACAATGGGCTTGCACGTGAGAAGGCGTGTTCGGCTATAAAGTTAATATAATGCCTTCAATTATCAACTAAAGCTTTTTAGTTGAATTGGTCATCTACAAATCTTAACAAACAGCAAAGCCCCCTACGGAACAACCCAATGGTTTGTGCGTCGTACTTCTTTACTAGAGGTTGTGAGATTGAATAACTATTAGAATGAGTTGGTCCTCTACAAATCTTAACAAACTGCAAAATCCCCCTTGGAACTACCTAAAGGTTTGAGTGTCATACTTCTATAATCTGCAGTAGAGATCGTGAGCTCAAAAACCTATATTAGAAGGGGTTCTGGGAACGGGGTGAGAGATACCTCCTTGTTGCGTAAGTCATTGCCTCGATCGATTTAGTTCAAACCTTAGAAACCCATAATATCCATTAGGGGTTGCAAAATTGAAATGTTCATGGAAATTTGATTGTGCAGTAATGCATGTTGCTTGTATATAAATGGAAGAGAAACATATATTATGAAGAAAAGAACTCCAATTGACGACAATGACATGTATAAACAGATATTAGGTGATTCACAAAAAAGGTTTCACATATCTGATATTAGTGATATATATTAACAGAGTTGTATTGATTTTTAAGGATCATTCTTCAGAGATTGAACATTATCTTGAATAGTAACAATTACGAAAGCTATATATCATTCTAACGGAATCATGGTTTATGAAGTATCCAAAAGAAAGAGAAAAGGAATTTAAGAGGAGAAAAGACGTACCATGCAGGAGAGCCAATAAACTGCCACCTGAAACATAGTCATAAACGAGGAGTTTCTCATCTTTTGAATAATAGTAAGCACGAAGTGGCAACACGTTTGGGTGCTGCCCCACTTTGCCCACAATCTCCATATGCTGCTCAAAGTCCCTCTTCCCGATCACCACTTCCTTTAACCTTTTAACGACAACTGTTGTTGCCTCCTCCAAGATTGCCTTATATGCTGTGCCATAATTACCCTTGCCCAAGACTTCAGCCGAAGCTCTCAATAAATCCTCGAGATCAAAATTGTATACACAACCTTCAAAGAAAACCAGCTTATTTTTCTCGGGTTCTTGCACACCACTCCCAAATTCCTCTTTGGGATTCTCGCTCCTTCCCCCGCTAGAAGCCTTCCCTTTCGATGCACTACTCTGTTCACTTTTCTTTCTTTTTGAACAGCACAGGAAGATAATTAAGGCCACCAAAAATAGTACCACCAATCCTCCGGCTGCTATAGCAATTATAGCTCCTATATTCAGTGTCTTTTTGGAATTATGTTTTTGAGGTGCGTATTGTGGGGGTGGATAGGTGTTAGGAGGTGGAGGAAGGACGATGGAGCAAGTTGCAAGAGGTGCTCCGCATAAGTGAGGGTTTCCAACAAAGGATGAATCGGGGAAATTTTGGAGGGATGACGGGATGGAGCCATTTAGATAGTTGTAGCTTAAGTTCAGATGCTTAAGCCTGGGGAGATTGAGTTCGGGTATTGATCCAGAAAGGTTGTTGTTTTGGAGGTTCAGTTTGGTGAGCCGTCTCAAATTGCGGATTGTGCGTGGAATAGTGCCCACAAATGAATTAAATGAAAGATCCAACACATGTAGTCGGGGTGAAAGGGAATCAGGAATTATGCCGGAGAAGTTATTGTTTTGGAGAAAGAGGTAACGGAGTGAAAGGATTGAGGTAATATCAGAAGGAAGAACACCACTAAGTAGATTGGACCGAAGGCTAAGACTCTTGAGGCTATCTAACTTGCCAAGGGTGTCGTTTGGTATGGGGCCCACTAAACCAACCCCAGGGAGCCGAAGAGCTAACACATGGGTGCGATCTTGTGTGCAAGTGATGCCTACCCAGGATGAGCAGACTGGAGTAGTGGGATTCCAGTTGATTTTTCGACCATGGGGGACAGCAGCAGCAAAGGCAAGAAGAGCTTCCTTTTCAGAGTTCAAATCAGACACAACCAGAGGAAGAGTGACAATAAAAAGGACGGAATAAAGAATGGCAAAAACAAAGCAGAGCTTCATGGGTGTTGTTTTGCGCGGTGAATATGAAAGAATTTTGGTGATAAGAATGTAGACTCTGCACGTTTTTCTGTTCCTGTTTCAGCACAAGGGAACCGTAGGATTACATTAGGTAACCAGAAAAAACAAAGCAATCAACATATATGATATTGGGAAGAAAATATGGATGACAAGATCGTTGTAAGCAAGAATAATAACAAAAAGCTATCAAATATTTTCATAATAAGAAAACGGTGAAATGACAATGTCACAAACATATTCCCGTGCAATGTTGGCAAAGCAGGAACTAACCCCTCCCAACCCTCTTATGAGTCTCAGAGAGATTCCTTTTCAGTGAACAAATTGGACAAAAATAAACTCTGAGGACCACTTCTATAAAAATGTGTTTCATACTAAAGAAAAAAATTAATGTTATTGAGCATTGCAACTCTTTTACAAGAAAAGTTATTCCCTGTTTATGTCTCTTTCCAATACCTAATACATGAAAGAAACAGAATGAGTAACAATTACTAAAAGTAATCAATAGCAATAGGGCAGCAATGGATGAAATCTGAGAACGAATAAAGCAAACAAGGGAAAAGAGTTGTTCCTATCAGATTCTAAGGTGGATAGAAACTTGAAATAAAAAAACTCTGCGAATATCTTAAAGAATACAACAAGATAATCAATACCATGCAGAAAATGATGCTTATCTAAAACACAATATTTAAAGAATGAATTCTCTCCCAGCAAAAATAGAAAGGTGAGAGAACACAATCTCACCTTCAGAGCAAAAAATACTGAGAACAAATTGAAGTCACTACCAAATAGTACTAACAAATGAACTTAAAAACTCATCGGTTAAATACATTGATTGTGGATAGGAATTAAAGAGAAGGAAAATCCTAAATTGGACTAGTAGTAAAGTTTCTCAGCAAATTAAGATACATATAATGTGCGTGTGAATTAGTCAAAGAAGATGACCTATCCAACAATTCTGTAATTCAGACTAGTAAGCTAAAATAGATAGGTCGAAGAAACGGAGTATATAGGCTTGCCATAAACAAAGTCGTTATGTTCATTGGTCAAACAATTGAATAGAGGAAAAAAATAATTTTATGAGTAGTTGGCTTTGGCTTTGGCTTTGGCTTTGCATGAATTAGAATCACAGACGCAAAGGAATGGCTCAACAAGAGTAGAAATCTAGAAGAGGTTAAACAGAAAAATCACCTAATTTCTGGAAGACAACAGTTCTTTAGTGGTGTTAGGTTGATAATTTACAACAAACTCAACTCAACAACTCAAGTATATTTCTCAACATCAGGAACTAAAAAATTAGCTACTAAATGTGAAACAAAGTGAAGAAGAAAAAATCTTATGCAAGGACACTGAAGATCTAAAACATAATATGGCTACAATAGCTGCAAACAGATCTAGAACTGTACGAAGAAGAAGCTTCAAGTATAGTAAATTAGTAACATGTATAGCACTATAGCAGCAGAACAACACAGAATTAAATTAATCAATAAATTAATTACAGTTCAATTTAATCAACAAATAAATTCTCCAAACATAGATATCGAAGAAGTTATGGCATGCAATAAGGAAAGAGGAAAGCGACCTTCTGGTTTCGTTTCACGCCATTAAAGATGAGTAGTTTGTGAAGCGATCAGGAAAAGAAGACGACAATGGCGGCTCGGAATCAAATCATGACGAGGCCGTGGAATTTGAATTTGAACCAAAATCATAGCAACAATGACGTACTCCAACAGAAGTGAAATCGAAACAGAAATGATTGCGGAAGAAGACGAACGGCATTGGCTCCAAAATCCATGGATCTAGCCGGAGATAGAGAAGATCCGATCGGAGAAGCTAAGATGAATCAGGAGATAGTGAAAATCAGAGGCATTGGAGGAGGAGAAGGCGGAGTAGAGAGCAAAGAGTCGAAGAGAGTGAGAGAGTGAGTGCTGTTGCTTTGTATTGGTGTCGTGTGGTAACAGAATATTGATAGAAAGCAACAAACAACGTTCTTTTTGTACTTACTTTTTTTATAAATTGCTATTGCGAGTGCTTGCTTTAATGCGCTGTAGGGGAATCACACACTCCACTCCACACAATATGTTCAAAAAAAGATACTTTTTTATGTTAAATTTAATTATTTAATTTTTATGTAAATAATGATTTTAAAGAATTAGGTAAATAATATTTATATATAAAAAAAGGAAGGGGATACCCTACATGGCTACATGGATGTATATTGCATGTAGTCTGGGTCTCACCTTATCCACTTTCAATGCAGACGGCATGTGTCGTTGTAATTGCGTCGCGTCAGCTTACATGCAATATAAATGCATGTAGTTACATGCATAAATCATTTGCGTAAAAAATATTAATTTAGAATAATGGTTCACTTTTTAATTAAATTATTTATAAATTACTAATAATTTTTTAAAAATGAATTGGTTGTAACTAGTTCAATTTGTTAGGACAAGAGTATATGACATATAAAGGTATAAAAAACTTAATTCTAGCTAACTAATTCTTAATCTTAACACGGATAAATAAAAGATGGATAATTATTTTATAATGGAGAAATTTGTTTTATAGCTTAGTAATTTGTATGTCTTTTCATTTAAAATTTTAAAAATATACAAATTATTGGTTATAAGCGGCACAATAAAGAACGATTCTGATCCATCGTTCTATGTGAAGCATGCAATATTGGTTATCAAGTTGTAGCCAAATGATATTTATTTAATAAAATATAATAGTTTCTTTTGAAAAAAATGACGATTCTCATTTCAAGATTTTTTTATATATGAAATGCATATAAATTTTAAATATTAATAAATCAATTTTGGTATTATAAGAAAATAAAATAAGCTTTCTTCCAATACTTTCTTTTTGAATGTGTTATCACACTAAAGCATTTGTTCCTTTTGGATAGTCTCTACTTATTTTGTTTTGCCTTTTTCACTTTCAAACCTCTTCTTTTCATCCTTCAAATTTTAATTATTTTAGAAAAGTTATTTTAGAACCTTTGACCCATCATTTAAGAAAATGTTTCTATTTGATTATTTATTTAATTTTTTGCATGGGAATATGAACAAAGTTTCTTAATAAATGAACCTTATTGGTAATTCAAAATCAATCTCATATCTTTGAAATCAAGCAAAAAAAAATATATATATCACTTTCATGGTCAATTTCTCTTAACAAAGTGTCCCATTCCCAAATATGGATTAAATTCATTGGTAGAAAGTTTTATGGACTCAATCTTTGATAGTTATCCATAGTATTAACAAAAGTCATTATGTGCCAAGTCGATAATATCATGCATATTTATAACATTTTTCTACTAACTTGTTTAAGCACGAGCTTAGCCTGAGACCAAGCCCAAGCGACCTTTACATTGCCAATAGCTTGACCAAATAATAACAAACCCGAAATAATAAAAAGTAATTCGATAAGCCTACAAGTGTTCTGTTAGGCCAAACCCGCAACCCGATTTGCTAAGAATAGCTCACAAAATGTGTTTAACCATTTTTCAGTGTTAGAGCTTGTGGAGACAAAAGGGCCAACATAATTTCATGGTATTCAAGCAAGGCCATAGTCATAGCCGTACAAATAGATAGGCCAAAAAATATGGCATAATATATCAGCAACACTAACTAAATCCAAATGTATGTATGTCTGAGCCTCCCATAAATCTCTCATGCAACTATACTACATAAATAACATGCTTTATCAACTCTCTTACTGTACTCTCTTCCTAAATAACCTTTCCTTCCTAGGTTTACGAGCAGGCCTCACATTTTTCTCAGCAATTTCCGACATGTCTGATGTACTAGGATTCAACTTTGCCCCTTTCTTTTGAACTCCACGCTTAGTCGTAGGCCTTTCTTCTGGTTGTGATTGGCCTTCAAGATGTCCGTTCTTTGATGTACTAGGCTTTGCTGTTGCGCGCTTCTTTTGAACCCCCCGCTTCTTCGTAGGCCTTTCTTCTTCATCTTCGTCTTCTTGTGATTGGACTTCATGATCATCCTGCTCGGGCTGGAGCTTTTTAGGGCTTGACAAGTCGTTACTTTCACTGGCCACGGGTTCACTCGACTTCTGTTTCTGGTCTAGTTTAGAATCTTGTGCCCTGGTCCTCTTTGACGTCTTTTTAGCACCAGAAGCCTTGTTATCCGAAATATCATTGTCTTGTTTAGGACTTGTGGGAGAAGATGCTCTAACTATGTAAACCTGCAGCAACATACGATTAAGACGTGAGCAAGCAAGGAAACTATGGTAGCGCATTTGGATTAGTTTTTTGGTTAAAGAATGGAATGAAATTTTCATTGTTCATGTCTGGATTAGTTTTTGTTTTTTTTTTGGTCATGAAAATGACTCATTCCCATTTTCATTGTTGATTCTCATTTTCATTCCAAAGTTTAATCCAAGCACTACCTATATAAAGATATGAACACCAAGTGAACATATATATAACATTAGTAGTTGCTAATTGCTATGAACTAAAATAAAAACTCAAGGATAAATAGCCATGCAATCATCATTGTCACAAAGATTATAACACATGAAACAAAGATTTAAACTTAATAATGTTGACTTTGCTAAAAACACAATACTTAATAGACTAAAGAAGATCTATTTTGGTCTCAATTTCCTTTCTCGGAACTACTAATGAAAATTATGTGATGGTAAAACTGCATTAACTAATTAAAAGAGAAGTCAAAACTGCATGAGATGGTAAAATATGCATTAACTATGGAATGTTAATTCATTGATCTGTCCTGTAAACCAGGAAGGAACCATCATCAACCACCAAAGAGCATTGTTGAAAAAACTTTAGCCTAACAAATACTGGACCAGTTTGCAAAAATATGTGTTTTGAAATGCCAGACACGTGAACTTTAAGTAACAAGTTGTGCATGTTTCTTTTTACAACTAACACGAATCCAAACATATATACATATATAGGGGTTCAATTCACTTGGGTGGGTCTCATTGGCTTGGCTTAGGCTAAGCCAAATATTTGTTGGCTTAGATTCTTTATTCTCTCTCTCTCTATATATATATATATATATATGTATGTATGTATATGTAACACCACATAATTCTTCACATAACCACTATCATAACAAATATTTAAATAACCTACCTTAAATCTCGTTGGTTCAACCATCTCAAACACCACAGCATCACCGTCATCCAACTTATGGTCCAATGCAAATCCTCTCCAACCACCACTAAGCCCGGCTCTCTTGCCAAGGTACATAGCCTCATATTCAGTGCCATTTTCATCCTCCAATACCACATTCAACTCTTTTTTCGGAAGATGGTTCTTACAAAACTGAGATGGTAGACCCTTGAGAGTAGAGCAAAGTGAGTGACCAGATGGGTTAGCAACTAAAGTAAGGCCTTATCTAAACATAAACTTGCAAAAGAAACAGATAACAAAAATCAGATCATATGTATTTTCTCTTCCAACTTACCAACCAAAAACAACTATAAACATGGGACCGAACCATTGATTTGACGAAAGATGGATTTTCAGATTGTAGATTGCACTGAATCTTTTCAGCTGATTTCATAGCGTAGGCCCTTTCTTCATAAGAGGCCATTTTACATTCATCCGCTGGCCTAGCAAGATAGCTGAAAACCCCACACTATTGTTTCTAACATCCATAAAGAGAATAAACAAATAATTGAAAGACTAGAGACAAAGTAGCAGACTCCACCTTTCCCATGAAGATGAAGCTTTCCTTCCTCTCCGCGGAGGTGGAAGGCCTATGTCTAACTGTAATGGATAGAAAGAAAGTTAATTTTAAAATGTTCAACCTCATTGAGAAATTACATAGAATTAGGCTCATAATCATGCATAGAGCGCCATAAAACTATATTTTATAGATTTCTATTTATTTTGAGTTTTAAAGAACATTAATACTAAAGAACGCATCATACATGCCCTTTTACCATCTATCCATCTTCAAATTAATTTTCTAAACTAAGGTCGCACTTGGATTATAACAAAAAAATTGAAATTAGAAACAGAATCAATAATGGTATTGCAAAAACCATTCTCTCTCATGACCAAAAAGTCATCATGATCCAAACATGAAGAATGAGAATCTCATTTTCACTTGTGAACAAAAATTATTATCTAAACACTACCTAAACAAGTCACCAGTTGACAAATACTTACTTCATCGCGATAGGAAGGAACTGGGTTGCGTGCACGAGAGGATCGTCTTGGTTCCAATGCATAAGAGTCATTTGGGATGGACTTGGGTTTGGGACTACGAATTTGCTGCATCACAAGAAGAATATAGAGCCATTTAACATTATTATGCCCCCAACTTAGTTGATCACAGTAACTCCCTCTGTCCCAAAATAATGTCTACTTTATCGATTTTGTAAATATTAAAGTACAGGCTATTTAGTGTTTGCTTTTCACTCTTCTACTCCATGTACTCTTGGTGTGCACTTCTACCAAACTTATCAAGTGTTATAGTCAATAATTCAAGCATATAAATAACAAAAAAAAAGGTAGAGCAAGCACCCATTTTGGGACAAAAAGCAATAAAGTTGAGACTCATTTTGGGAACCAAGTTACCAAGGGATTAATATTTTTGTTGTTGCTACCCTCTTACCTGAGTGTGAGACTTCTTCTCAGCATTGGTGATTTCAGTCAAACCTTTTGATATACTCAGAATTCCCAGATCCTATGAGTAAAAGGAAATCAATTTAAAAGTGGATTTTTTTTTTTACAAAATCATCAATGTAGAATGGATGAAAAAATGAAGAAAGAGTAAGCAAAATAACCTCAAATCTCTTTTTGTTTTCTTCAAGGCGTTGCTTGCGAGCTTCCTCATAAGAGTTGGAGATATTGCTCTCAGCCTCCACCATCTCTGCTTCGATTCGATCTCTCTGCTTCAAACCGAAACCTTAAATATA
>JAYMSZ010000310.1:0-21725 GCA_036897665.1 Pelargonium citronellum
TCTTAATAGGAGACAAATAAGGCCTCATTTCCTAGGCAAAAAGGGCTCTGACTGTATATAGGATAAAAAGTCAACAAATAATGAAAGGAAACAAGCAACACTTAAAGCTTAAGAATACTGGTTTTTCTGGATTACCTTATCTAATAAAAGAATGAGCAACAAATCCCATTCCTTGATAGAACAAAGTAATACTTTAGCTAAATATCCATATACAAGTTTACAAGAATAAGCACTCTTAATTAGTATTTCCAGGAATACTCTCATTTGTTCCGAAAGGGGTTTTTTAATAACAACCCCCTATCGACCTCGTTTTGTTGAATTTTTACGTATCTAAAACAAATAGAAAATTTATGTATTATTAGAATACTATTACCAAGAAATTAATAAAAGGAAATCCAGTAGTAAGCCCCGAAAGAGTCTTCCCTATCTCTTATTATTTCTTATTTCTCAACTATCTAGGAAAGTTTAAAGGGCTCAGTTTAACAATCTTGTTTGTATATTAGGGAAGTTGCTCTCGCGTAATAATTAACAAGCCCGTTTATTACAGCAATTATTAATATTTATAGAAATGCAGTCTCTTTACTTAGTACTTTAGAACATCAATTCTTAAGATAAATACGTTTCCGAAACAAAGTCGAATCGGGATATACTATATCTACAGAATATCTACAGATGGGAGACTTATTTTACTTTACTTACGGGGCCTCTTTACAACCATAGAATTGCTTTTCTCTTAAGCGCTTAAGCCCCTTTACACTACTTCTACTAAGTATAAGGAATTCATACTAAATAGGAAAAACTACGCAATTAGCTAGAACTAGAAATGGAACCCTTAAATAGCTCCTCTTTTACAGAAATTACTAATCAAAAAGACCTTATTATTAGACAAAAACCTATAAGTATGTCCCTAGACTTAGAGAATTGCCATATATATACTTTTATTCTATATTTAATTTAAGAATTTCGATTCTTTAAACAAATAGAAATTGAAAGCTACTTTTCTCGTTAAAAGTCTAACAGTTAAGGAAGAAAGGTTACACAAAAAAGGGTCTTATATTAATTAGGTATTCGTTATACCTTGCTAGCCCAAAAACCGGTAAGGGGAAGGCTTCCTCGTATACTTGTATATAACAGACTTATAAGAATTCTTTTCCATTTCCCGTTTATTCATCCTGATCCACAAATCTAAGTCTAAATTTCTAATATGTGTATGTAAACCTCCTTTGATTTGAAGTAAGAAAACTCACCAAAATACAAATAGGTTTTTAGCCTAAAATCTCTATGAGAGCCCTTAATAACAGTATCTCCTTCTTCAGAATCAGACTATCAGACTCGTAGATTAGACTTAGGGAATACTATAGTCCTAATTTTAGAACTTTTTAGTATATTCTAGATTAAATTAAGAAAAGGATCTCTTTCTTACAAAGACCCCTTTTACAGTAAGGCGTAGTACTTTTTTTGAGAATCTAATAAAGTCTAAGAAGAGTAATGTTCGAAAGTACAAGGTGCCGAAAACAAGATAGGATTCAATCACTTAGGTAGAATAAATATCTGAAACTGAGCTGCTATCTATATGATGAAGGGTATTCCAATTAATATGACATGAGAGACTGCAAGATCGGTATGTATAGAAGTTATTCCTTATTAGTATAAAAAAAAGAATAATTTAAGAGATAGATAAGACTTTAATTTATAGCATGCACTACCGTACTTTATTGTAACTATTTAAAAAAGAAAAATAGAAATTAAATTTTTAAAAACTCAAGTATACTATAAAAGATTTCACAAAAGTACTTTAGTGCTTCTTTAGAGGTTTTTTAGAATATTCCTATTCTGCTTTTAGGTTAAGTCAAGACTTCTAAAATCCTTCAACATCCGATAGGATTACTATTTACTATTTTTTCTAATTTAGGTACTATCTCTTTGGAGTATGTCTTTTTTTGTTTTAGTCTTATAAGTAACCCCCTATTTACTTTTAAGTTGAGTTTTTACATTTCAATAGCAGCGATATAGACAACAAGGCCCTTCTTTTAAAGGATATCCAGCTTTTATTATATACTTATAACTTATCAAGGAAACCCGAGTTTCGTTTGAACTCTAAATATTCATGAAATTCCTAGAACTACTACTATAAACTAAAGAATTCGAAAATTCTAAACTAAAAAAGTAGGAGAGACAGTTAGAACCTAAAAAATAAAGGAATCTAGATACATATTAATACGCCAGAAAAGGGAACACCGAGCCCTTTGTCTTAAGCCTTTGTTTCATAAAATCATGTTTTAATTCTTACTCCTGAATATTAATTATTTATTGCTAGGTATACATAAATCCTTATTTATACCGGGGTATGTTGACTATAGACTTTAAGGCACCTAGTTAAAGAATTTATTGCATATCTTTGAGTAGTCGTCCATACTCTTAAAAAACAGGAATATTCGCTTTGAGAGCCCACCTAATAGTGACTCAGTAAAGTGGGTAGCGATCCCCGGGACTCCACATCAAGTTTTATATCAATTTAATAGATTATAGACTATAATCAGGATCCGTCAGAAATAAGGATAAGTTTAGCAATAAATCTTGTGTCTTACAGGACAATACAGGATTTACTAGTATATTTTTTTATAAACTTTCGTGCTTTCTTTAGCTAATTATTTACACTATAACACTTAATTAAACTCTTAATAAAAAATTTAGGGATTCTGTAGGGAACTCATCAGCACTTGTATGATCCTGGATCAATAGCATTCTCCAAATAAACTTAAAGTAGTTGAAAATCTAAGAGTAAAATTACGATATTATACTAAGATTGCTGGTTGACCCTTTCGGCACAGATTATACGTAAAAGGATTTGAACCCTTACATGCCGATATCAAAAACCGGTGCCTTACCTACTTCTGTCAAAATCGCCATTCTAAGCAACAAGTTTACTGAGTACCTATTAGGTGGGCTATACAAGAAACTTCGGCTCCCCTATAATATAAATTTACAAAAATTATAGGAAGTTACATACCTTAGCATCGTAGAACCTATCCATATTATATAACAAAGGAAACTGACTTTATAAATTAGAATAGAAGCTCCTTGGAGTTTCTTGATTGTACCTATCTATAGCCTAGTAGTGAGCGAGCCTCCGAGCCTAGAAAAGCTAGTGTTGTATCTAATTTCCTATTAAATCCGCAATTTACTTTTTTGTTCATGTTCGAAAAATCGCTTAATCCCTAGGGTAGACTTCCTTACTAGCTGTACTATAATTAGCTAATAAAGTAATTTTCTAACTTGTTTAGATGTCCCCGGCAGTGCTTAGGTTTCTGTACTCCATATTAGGAAGTCTCGATATTAGTTTGGGACCTCAGGTAGTACCAGATATAGACCTCTTCTATTTGAATTGGCAGTTTGTAATACAAAAATGATTATGTAGGGTCTTGTTAAGCCTTTCCTGTGTTTGATTGCACATACAATTTAGTAATAAAAATTAGATTTACTTATAGTAAAAAGTCGAAGGTCAAAGTATATTTAGTATACCACAAAGTGCTGCTCTGATGGAAGTTAAGTCCAGGTTTGGATATACCCCTTAATTATGTGGGTTATTAAACTCGGAAAAAGCTGTAGAGGCTCCTCCTAATAATTATAAAATAGATCTACAATCAAAACAGACTTTGTTTCACGAGTTACCAATTTTAGATTATATACCTGAATAAGCCAGGCGCGGTTGTCTCTATATAAAGAGCAACTAAAGGAAGTTCCTAAACCCGTTTCTGCTTTCATTTTATTATAGAAAAACTTAAGACAGAGATAAAAGGAACATACCAGAATTTATTAAGCTTCTTGGAATAAAAAATAGGAGAGAAAAGGAGTCCTTTAATCAGAGCTTCTTTCCCAAAACGGATTCCGTTTAATTTAATCAAATAGCCAACTCAACAGGGAGTACTATAGAATCGTGATGCCCTTTTAGTTTATGGTATCCGGTTCTAGTACACTTTATTAGGTTTAAACTTAGGTTTAAATAGGTCACTCTAACAAAGGAAGAATTCAATTTCGCGTATCTATCTTGACTAGCGTCTTCTTTGTATATACTATATACAGTGTATTAATATTAATACTTTGGCTGCCCTAGAATTTCATTACACTTTATCCGCGGTCTCCCCGAGAAATTATAACTACCCCTAGAAAAATATTTACTCTTAAAATGTATCCGGAATTTGTAGTTTGTCTCAACTCAGGGAATCCCCGAACTTGACAGAAAGACTTGGCTCATTCTTTTTATATCTGGTATTTGAAATAAGACTCACTTTAGAAATGACAGCATCAAGTGGAAGTGACATGGTTTACTCATTTCGTATTTAGAATCATTACACTATTTATAGAGTATGATTAATGTTTTTTATTAACCGAAATTTCTAATTTAAGTGAAGAAACTCATGAGTTTCAAAGATCTAATTGAAAAGCTTCTTATCTGCCGATGTTCTTAAAGTAAAAGCTAGGACACAAGTTCAATAAAGTAATCTGCGTTGCACTCATCTTAGAGAGTTATGCCTAAAGGTTCGAATCTGCCCACCTAATATTTTGCTAAGGAAATACTACGTATAAGTCTTAAAAAAGAGTCCTTCAATACTTTAATCTTAAGGGTAAGAGTTGGGGATAGCGTTATCTTGAAAAGAGGACAGCGTTGCCCGTTCCGTTAGTAGGAAGTTTCCATTTTAGGCTTTTTAGCAGGATAACAGGAACTTTCAAAATCAAAGAATTAAAGAAAAGTTTCAAGATGCTTTTTGGGTCTTTACTGAATCTGCACAAGGAAAGGGGGCTTAAACGAGAGTCTCCAATCTCTAACTAGTAAATTAAGAGTCCTCCTTTTTAAGATTTAGGAAGGTAATTAAGTAACATTATAAAAAGGGAGCTCTTCAGGTTAGCCGTGGTTTCTTCTGTAGGTGTTGTTGGCCTATCCTTAACAAGGAACCAAGGTCTAGTAATAAGGAAGGACCTAAGAGGACCGGTTAAGCATATATAGGATTAAGACCAAGTTTCTATTTATAATAAGTCAAGGAAGTATACTAAACGAAAAAGTATAGCAGCTGTTGAATAGGTTCTAAGAATTCACGTAAGAAGAGTTTCCTAACGAGAGCTGGGGTAGGTTTTACAAAAGCAGTCAAAGGGTGAATAATGAAATATAGGAAATCCAAAGCAAACTGAAGCCCGATAATCACTTCAATAGACCTACAAACTGGCAATAAAAGGCATTTTCTAGATAGTAACTTTAATCTTTTTTCTATTTAATATGTATTCCCTTGTCATTTGTTACTGCCAAATTTCCATAGTTTAGACTTATTTAAGGAGTGGCTTGTGTGATTCTATTTTAAACTGAGTCTTTATAGAGCGAGCTAAAGAGATCCTTTTTTTGTTTATAGCTATCGAAACTCGTAAACTGAACGAGGGTTCTACTTTTTTGGATTCTAGTAGTTAGTTGAAGTAACCCCTTAAAGAGTTCCAGTCAAAGATATAGGGATAGCCCCACATGAGTTTCAAATTAAGTAACATACAGCAGTTTCCTCCCTCATAGGTTTATTATAATAAAAACTTTTAGTAAATACTACATAAAATATACACAAGAATTCAAACCTCTTTTTCGATTATAAGGAATATAACTCGGCAATATACTATAGTTAAGTATTTCGGTTTTTGGACAAGGGGGTGCTCTTAAATTATTAGGCTACAAGACAAACTTTCATTTTTAAAAGCCCAACTTATACTTTTCACAAGGGATTTTCCTATTTGCACATTTCTGCTGTTTCTTAAGCACTTATTGTAGCTTTTATTAAGGACTTATCGAGGACAAAAAAGGGGTAGTATCAAGCATAACTTAGGGAATAGATTCTTTCAAGATAAAGATACTTCAAATAAAAGACAAACTCTACCTATCTGTATTACGGATTTTCTAAGTTTCATGAGCGCTTCTTGACTAGTGCTCTTCTAAAATATTGGTAAGGTGATAAATTTAGATTTAGAGTGGATTCACAAAAAGCACTCCCTGTGGTTTAAAAATCCTGAGCCTTTCATACGCATAGAGCCAGGACTTGTTACTTGAAAAAAAGAGAAATTCTAGAGTGTATTTAATTAAAAGGATATCCTGTTATAGATAGGGCTCTACTAAAGCTTTGACAAAATTTGAATGAGAGTAAAAAAAAGGTTTAACTGGTTTAACTAATTCGCCTTATTATGGCTATACTTGAAACTAATTTGCTTTACTAACGTACATCCGGTGTGCCGTGCCCTCATATTCTTTGAAAGTTTCGGGGGGATACCCTTAATTTCTGGATTTACTCTAAGAGCAGAATCGTTAAGTTGAAGATAATGCAAAAACATGGACACTTCTATACTAAACTAAGGGCTGAACCTATAGCTAGCTTTTTGCTTAAGTAGATCCCTTTGGATTGGAGATTCTTATTATGAATCTTAATAGGAATTCGTAGAAAGTAGGCCCTAGAGGTACCTAAGCAGAGCTAGAATGTATAAATAACAAGGCAAGGATCCGTCACTTTTGTATCATCAAATGTTTATTTAGGTACCGATATAATAGCATTCTTGTGTTTCTCATATAGGTATAACCTAGTAGAATTGGTATACCCTAGATAAGTACTGAGGATTTGAGTTAAGGACTCGCAGAGCTCTCCTAGAGCATTTCTTTTACTAAATTCTACAATTCTTTTTCTTGTTTGGATATCCTCTAATCTTTTTTAACGGAATTCCTGAAAGAATGGGATCCCCCTTTTATTAGTACAACACCGCAGTTAGAACTATAAAAAATTTCCGAGAACTACTAAATGGGGACTATTATCCAATGTGACTCTCCACAAAGCAGCATAAAATACAGCATAGAGTTAGACACGCGCAAAAAAGCACCTATTCTATTAAAAATATATAAGGGAATGCCCTATTATAAAGAAGCAACCAATATATAACAAGGGTCAGTTATTTAGTATTACTCTATTTGACCCTCAATCCTTGTACTAGACGATTATTGGTGTATAAATAAAAATATTAGTAACTACTAAAACTTCGGTATATAGTATCGGTAGCCGGGTGAATTCGATGAAAAAGATTAAGCATTATATTGGAATATTATATTCCCTAGGTGTCTTCGACTACGGCTTAGGACTATAAGTAGGACGCTACCCGAAATGATTTATACGTTAAATTTCACTTCAAGGGTTTTTTAGTAATTGCTTGAAAAATCCAGTCTTTTTGGTAAGTTCCAAGCAAAGAACAAAGGAGGGAATATAAAAAAGAAACAGAACTTGGTATATTGTTACAGGTGTCAGGAGAAAAGAGCAAGAACTGAGTTTAGTGGAAAAAAGTTTAAAATATATGACTACTTCTTGTATAGCGGGGTATATTAAGTAAAGTTCTTTCAATTCTAAAGGATCCAAATCTCATATATAAATATAGTATTTTTTACTACTCATGCTCTTTTGGAAGTACGGAAAACCTGCCAAGCCCTTCCTAACTTTCATAAATTCAAAATTCCTTTTGATACGGGTTTCTGTTTGCTAGACTCTTTTTGGATAGGAGAAGCTCCTTGAAGTTCTAATCTAAAGGCCTAGTACGGCGGGAAGCTTTTTACTTTAATAAAATTACTGCGTTTGTACTAGTTTGGGCTAGCTTCTGAGAAAACCGAGCAATTCTTATTTCTTTTATTCACCTTTATTTTGATGTCGACAGATTCTTTAAAGGACGCTCTGAACCCACGACTGCTCATAGGTTGCCTATTTATCATGTCATATGTTACCCTGCTCTAACAATCTCTGGGGGACCTACATATATTAAAACCCCGAAAAAAAGTAGAACTTACCCTAATTTACGAATCTTTAAGACTTTAGAAGAAGAACCTTAATTAGAATTTTTTAGCCGCCTACTAAGTATACTTCCTTATTAATCTTACTATACCTAAGTGGGGAAGAACTAGAGTGTGTTTATCCCTAGTTGACTCATCAAAAATTTAGTTTAGTTTTTTTAGAGACACTTAAAAGTGCCATACTAGATTGATAACCAGGGTATTCCGAGATGCCAGAATTTATTTATGCCTATTTATAATAATCTATGAGCTCATGTTTCTAAATTAAAAATAGCTATACCTTAGTTTTTTCTTATACCAACAAAGCTTCTACTGTTCGCACTTACATTCGATACACAAACTTAGTATAAAGCGGGCAGTTTTCACGAAATTAAGAATAACAAAGGGATTCTTAAAGTTTCTGGTACCTGGCTTGGGCTCGAACCTACAGATTTATATTCCAAAAAGAGAGTATAACCTGTATTATCTACACTATACTCTTTTACCTCTCGCTTACAGTATGCTTCAAAAAAAAGCTTAAGCCATGTCTAGTAATAGTTAAATCTGAGGAATCAGAACTAAAGAAACCTTTGCTATTACCCATCTATAACTAAAAGCTAAATCATGATAAGCCCTCCAACATAACAAGGTGAGTTCCCCAAAAACCCTGTAAGTGCCCCTGTATACAGGATAAGGCAGTTAATTATAGATTTGCATTAGCATAATAACGAAGCAAGGACCCCTTACTATCTTGGTAAAGGCGTAATATCACAATACCCAGACTACACAAAGGGGGATCCTAAACAAGAAAGCCGGGCCCCTTGTGCGCCTAAAATAATGGAAAAACATAAAGGACTTCACAAATAAAGTTGTTCCGCAAAGGGGAAATAAAAGTATAGCCTAATTTCTACCATTGCATACTCCCGGAGAACTCGCTTTTAGGCATGCCATATAATTTAAAATAGAGACTATACAAATCTTATGATAAACCAAAACGAAGTAAGGATATCCGAAGAAGCGCCCAGACTTACATATAGTTTTTGAAGCGACTACTCACATAGTATAAAGAAAAGTAAACTGGAATCTTTGTTACTTTGAATCATTCAATTTAATCAGGTTCTAGCGCATATGTTAACCTCTAGGGATATTTAAGATACTTTAACTACCAAAATCCTTGCTAGGAACGAACTGCTATTAAATACATAAGTAAAATCTACGTAAAATTACCAAAATCCATAACTGCTTTTTAGCACACTAAAATAAAACCGGCCCTTGTCTAAGTGATTCAAATGCTTCTAACCTTGACTACTCCAGTAAGCCCTTACTTTCTGACCCCGTATATATCCCTTTACTAATGTAGTAATCTATTAGACTTTTTTCGTTTACTTTATAATCAATAAATATCCGTGTTAGTTTAATCTATGAATGAAACTCTTTTTATTGGCAGAACAAAGGTGGATATTCTATCTAGACGAGCCCTCGTCAGCAATTAAGCAACAATAGGAACAGCGCACCGTTTTATAACGTAGTCCATAGAAAACTAGAAATAAGGATTAGTTTACAATTTCTTTTTCCGGATTCTATACCATAGGTACAAAAACGGATACACACTTAAATATACCTCACTAATATTCAGATGATATAAAAAAGACTTCCTTACTTTAATTGGGACTCCAAATTTCACGTAAAACTATTAACTCTATGAACACAGCAGATTGATACAGAATTTCAGGGTATAGTAATACTATGCTATTGTATTAGGTATGAAAAACTTTAATATATTTAAATAGACTAAGTGTAAGTTAGGCAAAAAAAGAATGGATCCGTCCATTAGTTGGGCTTACTCCAGTCTAGAAAACCCTATCTATATTGTGTTTGGATTGTTTAGATACGGGAAGCTCCGGTTAAGACTTTTCTTAAATTTTTTAAAGAAAACTTTTATGGGTCATGATAAACTAAAAGGATTCTATGTCTCATAAGATTTTAATAAGTACATGAAGAGTTTAATAAAACCCCAAGCTTGCCCTTAAATTACATCTTGGCGCCGTAAAAAAATCGTATTTTCTTTTAGAGATTCAAAAATTAATTAAGTTCGGTGGACCCTGTATTGCGATAACAGGACGCCTTCGGTTTAAATCCTATAGAGCGCGTAGAGTGTTGCTGATTACAAAAGAGTTCCTTTGGCTTTAAATGTTTTAGATTAAGTTTCAAACCTACAACAAGGGTTTCTTAATACCCGTGTTATACCTCAACTCTTTTTGGTAATCTTTTTAATTTGGATTTATTATTGGAATCATACCAGCCCTAAGAGTAAGAATTATATTACAATAATACAGGAATAAGATTCCCCATTAGATATTGAGTTGCGCTTTGAATTTAAAAAGGTTCCTCTTTTATTATATAATCTTTATTATACATCGTTAGTTTTTACTATTTTTAGTAGTATCACAGGAGTCAACTTTACTAGAATTTAGTAAGATCCTTGACACATGGACATCAATCTTGTATCACGCAACCTTCTTTCCTAATACCTGGGAATGTAAGCAGTATAATACAAATGGGTTTTTTTTCTAGATACGATCAACTTTGAGACTTCCTTTAGGATAGAATGAGTTCCATAAATGTAGCCCGCCTGCTTTGATACTAAAGATGATCTAGATCCCTACTGAACTTGAATACTAACGGAAAAGGGGTATCGTCCGCTAGATTACTTTTTGATAGGATTTACCAGCGAAGCGGGGCTCTTATGTTCTAGCAGCCGCGCCCATTACAGTTATTTTACTATTTACTTATTTATCTAAGGACTCTGCTGTTTCATCAAGAAGTTATTTCATTTTGCTTATCCTTGAATAACTAAAACCCCGCTTAGAGTAAGTTGAAAAGGGGTCGTTTTACGCAGTATATAGCACACCCCAACTAAAGAATTCCTAGAGCGGCTTTTAAATAGGTTCTAATTTTGGCCACTTGAAGAAGTCCTTTTCAATTATTACACAAAAAAGTTTAAGCTTACTATATTGGGGTTATTGGACCAGTCATATCATATAGGTGTATCAAGGGGGTAGAGTCCCCGGCCTTTTCTATAATGTTATCCTTTTGGGTCATGTACCTGTAAGTTCCTAACTCTATTTGCAAAGAATTCCTACTTTCCTCATTTTAGTCTTAAAAGTATTTTTAGACTAGTTCGCCCCAGCGTATTCATATTAATACTAGATTTCCGCTCTGATTTAGGACACAGCCTCGTAAGTGCTTAAGTTTTCTCGCCTTGACACTTGAAATTCTCAGGTTTATAAAAAAAAATAAGACTCAAATTAGAGCTCACTGCCCTAATACAAGTAAGTACCCGTTTAAACGTTAGGGGTTGCTATTAAATCAAAGTGTTTAAAACTTAAGTAAATCTTATAAGTAGAAGAAAAAATTATAGACCATACCCCTAACACGTGTTTTAGCACACTAATAAAGGCTCGAATGCTTAGAAAAAATTCTGTTTGAGTTAGGCTCTAACTACGTACTAATTTTCAAAAATCAAGAAGAAGTTTTTGTACTTACATTTATACGCCACGCGACCCTATGACTAAGCAAATCCCGATCCCGATAAAGAAAACTAACTTTTGAAATCAATTATTTAAGCTCTTGTTTTAAGTATTTACGCTATTAGTTAGGGTGTGAGGAAGTTATCAGGAAAAAAAGAGGGCCGATACGCTGTTAACTCTTGATATAGAGCATGAGAAGGGCCTTAGAAACGGTTTTAAAGATTCCATGTACAGTTTATACCAAAGTACTTGGAAGTAACAAACAATCTTATTATTACCAGGTTTTCTTGACTTTATTTAGGGGAATTTAACCTGTTTGGAAACTCGAACTTTTAATAGAATATCCCTTATGTAGAGTGCTTTCAACGTATTCTACTGTATTCTACTTTAGAATCTTTTACGAGGGAGGAGTAATCTATATTAGGGTTTTTAAGTGTATACGATAGGTGGACAGTCTTAGGTTTAGGCAGTAGGCATAAGAAACCCGGTATTACGAGCAAGGGTATGAAAGGCAAGTACGAATAAGTTAAGGAATTCAATTCTTAGGTATTTAATATTCCTAATTTTGTTAAAACATTAAAACACTAGAATTTAGAGATTTACTGGGCAGTTAGATTATGCTTGGATCCCTATCAACAGTAAAAGGATTTTAGAGCATCGCAATCAAAGTAAGTTTGAAGAGCATTTGTAGCATTAAATAGGACACCCGCACTCTATGAATTGCTGCATCTCAAATTTGTAACAAATATTTTAGGTAAAGGGGCCGCACTGTATAGGACTCCTCCTTTCATTTTACCGGATTCTGGATTATTTCTATAACGAGTTTCTTTCATTTTTTACTGCTTTTGCTCTATAGGATCTTAACTTAATGATATTTATAGCTAATTACTTGATTGCGTACTGACGAGAACTTGAAACTAGTATTTAATCTAAATATTCTTCTTCATTCATATGTTTTATAATTTACTTAAAATTATTACAGATTTAAGGAATTAAAGAATATAAAATATAGGATACCTGATAAGGATTCATGTCACTAAGAGAAACCAAGAAAAGGAGAATTCTATATATTCCTTAACTAAAGAGTCTTTAAATCTATCAGCTTACAACCCGAAACAGGTAACTATTTATCAGCGATTTGCTTGTACTTAGTCTAATAAAAAGAAACTGTTTGTGGTGCTAGGCCGGTCTACTTATTTGTAACATAAAACTCTTTACGAGTTCTTGGGCTTTCAAAATACTTTAAAAATAGAATAATTATCTATTACCAAAACGCTCTACTAGTTTCTCACGGAGGTTTTTGGAGAGACCCCTAATAAAATAAAAAGGGCCGTGCATGACATATTAGAGAACTCAACAAATACTAGTTTTTAAAAACCCAAAAACCAAAGCTTCCTTGTAGATAAGAGAGACCTCAAGACTTCAAAGGATATTCTGAATATTCTAGGGTATGCGAGTACTTCCTAGACTGAAGTGGTGCTTTAATTGAGCATTATTTGATTTTTGTAAGATCAGAATTTTACTTTTTAGGCCGAAATGCAGGAGATATACTACACTTATAAACTTAAGAGCCTCTTTATCTCATGCCTTTGGCAGGTACATCCAAAGTGCTTTATATAATTATAAAAAAAGGATACCCCATATTGTAGTTATCATTATACCTTATTTAGCTATTAATATAGATATAAGGGAATAAACTAGTATCTTTTTGACCCCAATCCCCAAACCAATTTTACTTGTTCTAGTTCTTCAGTGTTTCCCCAGTACTTGTACAAATTATCCTCGAGCTTGAATATTATGTATTAGCATAAAGTATACCTTTATTTATTACTTTACACTTGTGGGATTATATCCTATTATAAAAGCGGAATAACTAGAAATTGTTGTAAAGATACGGGACTAAGACCACGGTGTTATTCACATGGATAGTGTAATGAAAGAAGAAAGCCTTTGTACCCCTAAAGGAAGAGTAAGGAAGGGTTTAGTATAAAGAATACACGTAGCTACGGATCCCCTTTAAAAAGCTTAATAGTAATATTCACCAGTGCGCCAAGTACAGAGACTAATCATCATCATTCTAGATTAGGATATCTATGTTATCATTACACGATTACTGCGTAGCTTAGTACTTAATTTGGCAGGCACCGGGCACTACTATCTGCTATTTGAAACCTATATTTTTTCTGTTTTCTATTATACGGGTTTCCGATGTTGATATAGTTAACAGTTGCAATTCCATCGACCTGTATTATCTAGGGTTTCCGCTAAGGAAATGCCTTATCTTCTTTAAATTTCAGTGGTTGTGGATGGACTATAATGAATATTTCGTACTCAAAGCACAAAAAACTCTATTACGGGGTACTGTGGGTATGGGTACTCATTATATTCTCAGGTATCTCTTATTCCCTATGGTTGCATAATTAAAAAAGAAGTCCAAAATTCAATTATAATAGTCACTTTTATCTTCAATTCCTACTGATAGTCCTTCAAGTATAAAATCCTAACTGGAGGAGCTAGATCCTATTTAAGTTTATGGAATGGTTTTGTATGATAAAATTAGTCTGGATTTTTACATATAAATAGCAGTAATATCAATAGCAGAGCAAAAAGCAATTCAGAAATAATAAATTGGTTCACGTCGACTTGACTTTAAAAAGTAAGAATACAAATAAGGCAGTTGATACACTTTATAAAGTTCTTATGTTACATGGGTAATTTTTCGAGATGGGCGCTATTTATGCTTAGTCTATGATATAAATCTATATCTATATATATTTCTTAATTTGAGTCAAATTATATAGAAGAGCACACAGTTGATATTGTGGCTTTAACAAATCTAGCTATCTTTTGATAATATGACCGAGATTGAACAGAAAAGATCCTACCAGGGTAAAGAATGGAAAGCGAAGAAGACATCTTAAAAGATACACACTCTTATTTTTTGGTATTTCAATAATTTTTATCGAACATTGTACAACCCCGCTTTAAGAATATATTGTCTGTACTTCCTAATTTCGGAATTAAAAATGCAAGAAATAAGATCAAGATATGTTTTTATACTGAAGAATTCAAAAATCTATAGTATTAGAAGCTAAACCTTTACCATGTGTTAAGTATCTATTAAGACATTCCTTATATAAATTGAATTCTATATTTTAGGATTTTACTTTACCGAAGGATACTGACTCTTATCTAGGAACTCAACCCACACTTTTTCTAATTAACTATCTCTTATTTAAAGGTTGGGGTAGGTAGCCCCATGGCGTAACACCCTAAAAAAACCTAAAGGCAAGACTTACGTTTTTGTTTGCGTTCACGAATTCTGTATCCAATTTTATTCACTAAGAAGGAGCCCTTGATACACAAAATTGGCTTTAAGTAGGAATTGTGTTCGTCTTTTTCCGTGTTTTGTCGAATATAAGACTATACTATTTGCTAAAGTCAATTGCAGTTTTACCTACGTTGTAGGATTCGAACCACAAATAAAAGAGATTGCTTAGATTACGAGAAAAGGTCTCATATTGATATCTTACATCCTTGAGTTATACATTACTTTACTATTATTTCAAGTGTTTTGACAAAATTACAGAATAAGAGGAGTCATTATTCTTTTAAGTTAAGTAATTTGTTACATCACACAATAGCATCCGGGGCCTACTTAACAAGTATTTTATTAATTAGGTTTTCTAAGTATATTTTCAATTTCTTTTTTAGGAACTCTTAAGTTAAAATCTTCCATTATTTCCCCTTTGTATTGATTATGACAAGTATAACTGGAAAAAGAAATAAACAGTTATTTACACCAGAGATTCGAATCCACGCTATTAAGTTATAAAAATTTATGTGTTTTTTAGATTAGTAACAGTCGTCACTTAAAGAAAAAAACCTCTATAAGCTACGCCGCCCGCGGGATCCCCCATTACATAATTTTAAGGATAGATAAGTAGTAGAGGTAACGTAAGATACTAGCCCCAAAATTACTATTATGAACCGGCTTAACCCTGATAAAGGGCATCCATAATAATAAAATGAAAACAATAGCTAGGAAATCTGAGGTTATAGCTATTGTAGTATTTAAGCTACCTAATTTAGAAATTAGTTTCTCAACCCTTTCTAATAATCTAAACCTATCGGAAAGTCAAATGGATTACCTTAATGATTTATACAGGTCTAAAATTCACAGTTATATAGAAAGGAATTTTGACTCAATTTACGAAAGGTTAAGGAACCCTTGAGAAGCTAGCTCCGGATACTAACCCTTAAGTGCTCCGCGTAACCTTATAGAATTTCACAAATTAATTAAGGGGGGACTGGCTAGGAACTAAGCATACTGCCCTGCCGTATATTTTTAACTACTTAAAGAGAAATCAGTTATATTCTCATAAAGGAATAAACAAGGGCTTTTGATTTTCTATACTATTTACTTCTTACTTACTAAGCAAAGTTTACTTATCTTTTTAATATTTAATAGAAAGTATTCCCTCAATACTGAAGGGCGTTGATCTGACTCGAAACTGACTTTTGTCCTGGTTATAGAATAGTGCAATGATATAAGAGTTTTAAAGCGATGCGACTTATGATACTAAAAGGAGATGGGTCAGGACATCTTAATTATAGGGCTCACTTAAGAAGCTTTTTTGCTAGAAAGATTATACCTCTAATTAGATCTGTAAAAAAGTAAAACCCTATGAAAGCACGACCCCATCCTTTGAACTTCTTTGCCTCATATCTGGAGTATCCTAGTCTTGGGATAATGGAATTCTGTTTGCGCATTAGTTGTATTGAATAGAAAGAAGCACTTGGTAAGAGAGCTTACTTTGTATGCACCTTCGACTGCATTGATATGAGGATACTGCTGCATTTGTGACTGGGGAAGAGAATACTTGCTATTATGTACTTCAAGGAGACTTATGAACTAAAGAACATTTAACCCTTTGTAGCTGATGGCTATTTAGGGACCCTTTATCCCTTGCCCTAAGCTACTCTTAGAGGAATGTAATTCTAAGTCACCTTTTGATATGTATTAATATAAAACCTTGGCTGTAGAAACGATGCTCCATTAAGAAGCCACACTGGTTAACGATTAATATAAACTCTAGGAATAATTTATTTATTTTGTAGTACCTAAAAGAGCGTTGAGGACAGGATCTCGGAACTTTTTATTGAACTTCTTGTACTTCTATACTTCTAATAGGTTAATTTTTCAAGTAATAACAGAATAGACCTTTAGAGCCGCGGCGGGGGTTTTGGAACATTTTTCACTCGAATGCATTAAGCTTACTAGGTATTATCTCACTTACTAGTTTAGCTTATATAAAGATGCGTATAATTCGGAGCCGATTAAAGTTATTCTTTATAAACGATTTCTTTTGATTTAAAAACGAGTAAAAAATTCAATGCCTTGTGGATACCCGATTCTTTTTATTATACTAAAGAGAGGTGTCTTTTTCAGGGTTTCGGTTATAATAATATAAGGACCCCTCGCTAAATTAACGAGAACAATCTGCTCCTGGATGAGGCCTCGTTTTATGTCGACCATTTTCTTTAGTCAGTAGTAAAGGTTTTTGTAAACTGGGTAGTCGTTCTTTTATTGTAGGAGCTTCTATAGATATAGATATAGAAAAAGGGGATTCCCAAATCTTTTGATAGGTTTTGCTCTTGTAACTAAGTTTAAATAATCTATCTTTATTTTTAACTTGAACAGGGTTCTACAGCAACCAAACTAAGGCTGAGTTTTCTCATGACATGTAGTTATTTTTACCCACAATTTCCTTTTAGAGCTAGCGTCTTTTGTTATAGTTAAATAAAGGGGCATTTCGCTTTACAAGGATTTTAAGACTGTTCCCTTTTTGAAGAGTAGGGTTTCCCTTTTAAGAATGTTTTGTGTACGGGTGGTCTAGATAAAATATTAGCAATTATGTAATTTGGCACTCGCATCGCAGTAAACTTAAGGTTTATCCTATAATCTATTAAAGTCACTTATATATCTAGTGTGCTTCATACAGCGATAATTAATATTAATGAGTAGGTGCTAAAAGGTCAAAGTATGGTTTTGAGAGTAATTCTTCTTTTTTCTTAATCTAGGGATTTTATCAAAAGTAGGGAACCTTGGGAGAGTTCTAAACGTACGGGGTTTTCTTTACATGAATAAGCTTGTTTGTCTCATGTGTCATAGGGAATTCCGAGATCTTAGCTTTTAGAGAGGGCCTAGCCTTGTTGTCGAGTGTAACGAAAAATAGATACGCGGTGTGCTCAATTCAGTAATTGTAAAAACTTTCACGTTTGACATAACGAGAAAACTGCATCTCATTATTTTATCTGAGAAAAAACTCCTTCAAATTAGTAATTATATATATAAGAATAATGATTCATATCTTCTTGTAAACTCTCGTTATAGTAAAGTAAGTAGTGTACATTTTTGTAGTATAGCGAAGTGGTAAAGCACCGGTTTTGGATATTGGCATTCAAAGGTTCGAACCCTTTTTCTCCAGTATAAAGCGATCTAGAAAAAATCATAACACAAAATTCTAGATGATCCACGGGGCTGCCCTGTCTTTTTCCTATTGAATAATATTATTTGAGACTCTAGCAAAATGAGTTTCTTTTTTCTTTTCTTAATCTATAGATTATTGCTTTTAGAGGTGTCTCAGGTTATCAGATATAATTAAAAGGTTTTTTCAGGATTAGACAGTAGACTCTTGAAAACTAACTAGGAAGCTTTCCGGTTACTCTGTAAGGAATACAAGGCTACTCCGCTGCTTGAGACAATACACGGGACCCTCCTTCTTAATAAGGCATAATATTCATCGTATCTCGGTGCTAAAAATATCTTTCTACCTATTCCAACTCTTCAAAAGAGTAAGAACATACCTAAGCGTAAAGGTTCCCATTACCCAAGAAAAAGAACATGACTAGAAAAGAATCCATATAAAGCTGCGGATAATCTTTATAAAGTAAAAACAATTCTTAAAGCACAAAATTTCGTTATAGATATTAGGTGAGTATTGTAGGGAACCCCTTTATATTGTAGGATATACCTTTTCTTCAAAGGAGATTTGCTATATACGAATAGTCAGTTTTCTTGTCGACTAGAATCTTTGCACCCTAATCGGTTCCTTTTGATTTGGATTGATGACTTCTTTCCTCGACCAGCCCTCTCCTTGGGAGTTGACACATTCTAAGTTTCTTCTTTTAGATTTATCAAATAAGTGACTCATATTTACGAAATATAGGAGTTAACCTGTACTAAATTTATATGTATTTTATTAATTCCCTTGTTAAATAAGCAACCTCTAAGAAATACTTTTTACTACTAAACAAATAAGAAGGCCAATTCTCTGTATTCTACGATAATTACTATTACCGAGATTTCATTTACTCTAATAGCAAAAAAGATTCCTAAGAAGTAAGTAACTAAATTACACTTTAATAGTATAGTTAAGACAAGCGTAGTTAGTAATACTTTATAAAGATAAGTACTAAGTCAAGATATCCTTCGTTCAAGGAAGTGGAGTCATTCGGTCTTCCTTCTCAGTAGGAGGATCCTCTAAATAATAAAGAAGACTAAGGCATTTTAAACAAACTCAATTCTATATTGAGAATCTAGAAAATCACTAACTAACTAAGAAAAATCCACGATAATACTCATTTATCTTGAGTAAGACACTTTTAGTAGTTTTGTCCTATCTTATAAATAGGAACCTATGAATTCCTCTAGGATAGAGAGGAAAGAGAATGCGACTTTTCTATCTTAAATTACTCCCCTTTTTTCAAGGGACAAATCAATCCGGAATGACTAAATTATGAGAAGCTATTATATATTCATAGACATAAGGGTAGTTATTTGATCAAATTCCTATCGAGTAAACTTAAAACGTATCAAGCAGCTCCGTCACAATGTAAACAGAAAAGCGTAAACCATCTAATTTACATTTGATATAATTTTCTATTAAGTTGACACACTTTTTTAAAAACTTTTAAAAGAGGGATCTTTTTAGCTTTTAAGGAAAGGAAGAGGTCCTTGTCAGCTAGGATTACTAAAACTGAAGTTTAAGTTATAAAGTATATCTTAAAAGTAATGACCTTATTTACATTGTACCCTTGCTTAATTCTAAGGACTTAATTGAGACCGGCCATTAGATTCGCAATTAAGTGCCCCTTACTAGAAGAGAGGGCTTATTACGAATATATCAGGATATATAATGCAATGGGAAAGCATTAGCCACACTAAATATAAGTCTTTATATAGACACCTGTTAAAAAGATAGAAAATTAGTTACTGAACCCAAAATTCTTTGTGAAGCTGCTTTTAAAGGCACTGCGTCTATAAATATACTTTGAAAAAAAAGATTGCTTAAGGATCAAACATATATACTGCTTTTAACAAAAACTAGTATAAATACTCCCTATACTGGGCAACCTTATCATAAAACTTCTAAGAGTACCTCGCCGATATATGCTACTACTGAGAAAGCCCTTGGTTAGGTATACCAAATCCTATTTTAAACCAAGAAATCAAACTTAATTAGAATAGCCCCTCTTTATTTTACAAACTAACTGTTAGAAATAAAGAAGGTTTATACAATTCCTGTCAATATGATCTTTCATAATAGGGGATAGGGGGTTTTAGATATCCACATAAGAATCTTTTAAAAAACAGATAAATACATTCTAAGCTGTCTAGTAGATTCGGTAGTTACTTTACTATAAATAGGGGGACCCTATGAAATAAGTGCTCCTCTTTTTTTGCCATGCTAAATCTCAAGATTATTTGCTTGTATCTACTTGTATCTATAAGGGATTTCCCTAAGTTAGCTTATATTAGGTATCAATTATTCGTCACTAATAATACTGTAGTTTTGAGTATCATATTACTCTTTTCCAGGGATCCTGTCAATGTAAGCAATAGTAAAAAGTAGTAACTAAGTCAAAATAGAGTCTCTTTTACGAGTGCCAGCTTCTTTAATTCAATATATCAAAAACAAACTTACTAAATCCAAACTCCCACAAAAAAAGACCCATAGATTTCAACTGAAACTGGATTTAATGCCCAGTTTTCCTACAAACCTTCTATAACTTGATAAAAGTCGAATCTTTGACAAGTAAGGCTTTAGAAGCGGTTTGAACTATCCCCCTTTATAAAGTTAGTTTTAGAGTCCATTAAGGAATAGCCTTTGAAGCTTTTCTTTAGTTCTAGACCTAAATGGAAAAAAAAAAAAGCAGAGTGATTTTAGATATTCCATAATATTTGTATTTTTAATAACTTTAAGAAATAAGGGACCTTTTTGTGTAAAATATAGGAGCATTCTTGTATTAGATATAACTTGCTTTTTAGATATATAGTTCTATATTAGAACTAATAGTTTAGAGATATGAATATAACTCCCAGCCACTTTTCAAAGGAATAATTCGCTTTTAAAGTAAACCAAGAAGTTGTAACATTTCCTAAAAATATTAATTTGTTACATCCTGACTTACAAGGAAACCCTAAAATGCTTTTAATCAATTATGAACCCTGTAAAAAAGTATTACTTTACAGAATCTTGAACCGATGACATGAGATAATATAATGGGGTAAGTTCTAATTATGTAAGGTATACTACGATAGACTTTAGTACGAAGAGTAGAGTAAAAATCTAAACAAAGGAACGTTCTTTTTCTTGGTCTAAAAGATGCCATAGCCGGGTAATTAGGAGTCTCCAATATCTTCTTTTCCTATTCCTAAAGTATTACTTTAAAGGGCTACTTTTACTATGTTGTTAAAAATTATTGTAGGCTTGTAAGAGGGATAACCTCGGGGCCTCCGCAAGGCTTATACTATAAATTAGTGAAGTAGTCTAATAAGAGTTCGAAGAAAGGGCTTGTCAAGCAGGCATCACTTTGTTAAACGAAGGATACCCTGTAATAATGGGAAAACTCACTAGATAAATTTCCTTTGTATAAAGAAGACCACTCTAATTATGCATTTTTTAGGATCAATGTAGCTTACCGTTTGACTCTAAAAGAACTCTTTTTCCTCAATATATAAAACTAAGTTTATTTTTTCCCTTTTTATCTATCCTATAACTAAAATTCTCTAAGCTATTTACGAGGAGTCAATTCCATGTGACATAATAGGGAAAACTGAGCTACTCTGTACCATTTTTATTATTTTGAAGATCAGACTGTTGCGAATGAGTTCTTTTTTTCTACACCTTTAACTTTTTTACTTTAAATTTGTTGGCTTAAGGCTTGTAACTACTATATATGATTAAAAAGTATCCTAATTCCTTACTGTTTTTTTGCTTTTACGAAGTTACTTTTCTAGACAGGAAGTTTTAGTAAACATAAACAACGAAGCCTTCTTAAGAATTTACTTTCCTAAAATAAGG
>JAYMSZ010000311.1:0-21718 GCA_036897665.1 Pelargonium citronellum
GTTGGTGATGTGGCATCACCTAATGCTACCTCACCAACTTTAACACATATATATGTGGATTTTAATTTTTCTTAAAATAAAAATGGGACATATTTTGAGATAGACGCATTAAATTTATTTCAGTCGAATTATCCGAAGATGATCACTTAACCGCAACAAGAACACGGAAAATTGAGCGTTTGTTAAGTTTTTTTAATTTGTTTTGGTCCATTCAGATTGGTCTAGTCCGGATCGCGTGATCCCAATCCGATCCGAGCTTTTTACTACCTCCGTCCTCCACCATACAATCCATGGTTTGTCCGGACCCGGGTCGGTCTGGATCAACCCTTTGAACAGCCAGTTTTTATCTACAGCCACGTCACGCCATGACGTGGCAACTTAATTCCCAACGAAGAGTTGGCGGAACCTCATTGGTTCCAAAGAAACGTCACCGTTGCGATGTCACTGATGAAAACTGTCAGTCTAGTCTCTCGGTAGGAGGAGATCGTCGTCGTCTCTTTCAGTGAGTTGTGAGATTCTCAGCGTCAAAAACGCACAAAAGCTCCTCTGTTTTGCACATTAATGGTGATTTCATTTCCCAAACCTCTTTGAAGATTCGTCCCCGTTTCGATATCTGTGTTTTTCCTGGAAATGGGGACCCGCATTAGATCAGCATTTTCCGTCGCATTGATCATTCTGGTTAGCCTATTCTGGATTGATTCAGTTTGCGGAGCGAACAGGGGACCCAAAAATGTGCAGGTCGCTCTTCAGGCCAAGTGGTCTGGCACTCCAGTGCTTTTAGAAGCTAGGTATTTAAGATTTTGCTTACATAACCAATTTTGGCTTCTTCGCATTTTGTTTGGCTGTTTTTTTTTTCTTCTATGATCGTAATTGAATTTAGGTTTCGTTTAAGTTTCATTGATGAAATGCTGAGTTTAGCTGAAATTATATCATTTGCATCATTTATTGAATCTGTTTACGCGCAATCTCTAGCTCAAGCATGCACAGCATTGGTTAAGTTTTTATCATTAAATTGCCAAAATTAGTTTGTTTTTATGTATGTCAAATTTGTACAAAAGTTTAGAAGAAAATGCGTAAGTGTACAATATGTTTTAGAGAAAAAAAAAACTCTCAGCCAATAAATCATGGCCAATTAGGTGATGCCACATCAGCTATTTACACCCATACCCGCCCCAATGCGCCCCACAGATCCATTATGTTTGTCTCTTGGCTGAGAGCCTGAGATTCCTGATACTCTATGTTTTATAAATAGGGCGTTACACGGCACAAATTCATGGGAGTATGATAATATCGTATATGATAGATTGATTATTATTTGTTTAAACTTAAGTTTACACCATAGAAACAAGAATGAGTTGATATAATTTGTTACGTTGATTGACACATCTCTTCGTGCAAAATAAAATTGTACAAGATTTGGGATAAATAGCATTTTCTAATATATCAAGACACTGAGACATTTCTTGGGGCACTCACAAGGATGTAGTGAAGTTAATTTCTACTAAAAAAATGAAGTGATCTATATTTATTACTTGTATATACCCTTCCTTTTTCTTTTATCCTTTAATATATTTCATTTTTCTATATACAGTGAGCTACTATCTAAAGAATGGAAAAATGGTTTTTGGGATTTTGTTGAAGTCTGGCTTCATAGCGAGAAGGATGACCCTGACACTTATTCAGCCAAAGATTGCATTAAGAAAATATCAAAGCATGGCAGCTCTCTTTTGAGTGAACCATTAGCATCAGTATTTGAACTCTCTCTTCTTTTGAGATCAGCATCTCCGAGATTGGTGCTTAATCGGCAACTGGCGGAAGAGTCTCTGTCGTCTTTTCCTTTGTACGATGAAATTAACTCAAATTATGATGGTGAAGTTACTTCTAAAACAGACGAGAACTTGGAAACCAAAAGATCAGATTCCTTGCTTGTTGGTGTAAACCCAAGAAGCCCCGGTGGAAAATGCTGTTGGGTGGATACTGGTGGGGCACTGTTCTTTGATGTTGCAGAGTTGCAAGAGTGGCTTAGCAACCCATCTGAGCCGTGAGTAGCGACCTTTCATTATGTAACAATTATTCTCTATGTTTTTTCTTGGATAATTGTTTTTGTGGCCTGGCCATCATTTATTGTTATTTAAACTATCTAACAATTATTCTTATTATATTTATGTTTTCCAGTGCTGGGGGTGCATTTCAGCAGCCTGAGCTTTTTTATTTTGATCACATCTATATTGATTCAAGTACTGGTAGTCCAGTTGCTATTCTATATGGTGCTCTTGGAACTGAATGCTTTAGGGACTTCCATGTCACCCTTGTAGAAGCTGCAAAAAAGGTACACTAATTGGGTTTTCTTTGTAATTTTGTTATTTCCTGAATTAGTGTAACTCTTTATAAATGGATATGCATCATGCTATGTTTAGAGACCTAATACACAGGGAAAATGTTTTCTTACTACATCTTAATTATTTGTTTATACAATTTAACTGAAATACAGTCATCGATTCTGATTGCTCTGCTCTGATAGTTTTTGAGTTTGAAGCAAACCTCTGTTTTGTAGGTGACTTTGTTTTGTTGTATTTCTTTCCTGGCATGTTAACTGCTAATAGATTTCCCAAATAACTTACAGGGAAAAGTGAAGTATGTTGTTAGATCTGTATTACCTTCTGGTTGTGAAACAAAAATTGGTCAATGTGGTGCCGTTGGAAGTGATTCTGTTTATTTGGGCGGTTATGGTGTAGAACTTGCTTTGAAGAACATGGAATATAAGGCTATGGATGACAGCACTGTAAGAAAAGGTTAGATTGGTAGACTGATAGTGTAGTTTAATGTTGATTCTTATTTGAAAAGTTTTTCCTGTATAAAATTTCCATGTTTTCAACATGATAATTTAGAGATGATTTCCTAACAATGCGCGAGGGGTGAGTTGCAGGTGTCACTCTTGAAGATCCCCGGACAGAAGATCTCAGTCAAGAAGTTAGAGGGTTCATATTTTCGAAGATTCTGGTTAGTTCCTCTAAATACATGATCTTCTCAGATTGTTGCATTGTGGTACTAGTTATTTTTTCCCCTGAGATGATAATATGCACATATAATGTGTATGTCTATCTTTGAATAGTGCAAACACAATGTTTATGTGTTGTCGTCATCATTGTTTAGAATGTTTAATGAATCCTATACTGTTTTTTATGGATATGATTTTGTCCTTGTTTTACTGATTCTCGATCTGGAGAAGTGACCTTATAGCATAGTTATTTATCTTCATAAACAATTTGATCTAATATTGGAGTACAATTAGATTCAACCGAAAGACGAGTGGAGACTGAATTAAACACGTGGAAAGAAATAATAATAAAAAGATGTGATGATGCTAGCCATAATGAGGATTGAGGATTGAGGAATGGGAGCGCAGATAGGAAGGAATAGAGGAAGAGAGCAGATGTGGAAATTCCCAATTGTTTTGCTTAAGGATTCATGCAAAGGATCCCAATATGGATAGGGACAACGTTGTTTTGCTTACATTTCTCTTCTATAATTGTTGACTTATCACCCTGGCGATACAGCTGCCTTACTTACTGTTGTAAACAATTCAATCTTATTATTTGACACAATCCACCTGGCAAACATAGAGTAAATGTCAACTTATATTGTTTCAACTGGCAGGAACGCAAACCTGAGCTCACATCTGAGGTAATGGCTTTCAGGGATTATCTATTGTCATTTACAGTATCAGATACACTAGATGTGTGGGAACTAAAAGGTATGAACCTAAACTTCCTAATGATGATTTTTAGAAGAAAAAGTCTAAGGACATCCTTTCTTACAGATTTGGGACATCAAACTGCTCAGAGGATTGTTCAAGCCTCTGATCCTCTGCAATCAATGCAGGAAATTAACCAAAATTTTCCTAGTGTGGTTTCGTCCTTATCTCGCATGAAGGTAAAAAATCATGTTATAGATACTGAAGTTCGAACATGACAAGCAGCTGTAATCATATTTGAAATCTTTACTCTGCTATATAATTAAGTTATCTTGATTCAATTTTTTAAATCTTGATCTTTTGCAGCTCAATGCTTCAGTTAAAGATGAAATACTCTCAAATCAGAAAATGATCCCGCCTGGCAAGTCCTTAATGGCTCTAAATGGTGCTTTAGTCAACATTGAAGATATTGACCTTTATCAGTAATTTCTTTGTCTCGTTGATTTCTTTTTCTATTTTCTTGCTAAAGATTTTCCTATTTAACTTTACCCTCCCTGCATTTGAACCCTCTGATTTCTGCTGTTGAAGATATCTTTCTGCAGTATATTATTATATGCTCTGAAGTGCTCTTGTTGTCTGCTCATTTTGTCAATTTCATACTTGAGCATTCCCGTCTTTTTATGTTATTGTTCAATTTCCATTTTTTGGTACATAACGATTGTTTACTTTTTTCATACTTGGATGTGTTCAACATCAAAAGTAAACTACATCAGTCTGATTTTGATGAAAAAAATTCTCCTTTTTGTAGGTTGGTCGACATGGTTCATCAGGAGTTATCATTGGCTGACCAGTTTTCAAAATTGAAGGTGAGTACGGTAAATCTATCCTTCATGAGCTAGAAGACAGTTTTGATGATAATTGCACATTCTTCTAAATGCTTAATCGATCAATTTTAGAGTAAAGGGAAGAACAAATGGAGAAAAAAGCTATAGATATTGTAGAGGGGCTTATTCTTTGTAAAATTTGAAAATTGGCACACGAGACACTTGTTATTTCTGAAGTCTTCAATTTGATGCAACACTACTCTTGACAGTATCAAACATTTTGGTCACTGAATTGCCCAACAAATGTAGGGATATTGAACATCAAAATGCAGTGAATTTAATTGTTGTTGAGGACCAACTCAACCAAAAGCTTAAGCCGATAGTTGAAGGCCCAATTTAATTTTTGTACTCGTAACACATGTCAAAAGCATTCATCCATCCTTTGAACCTAACGAGTGGACCCATCTATCCTCCCTCCAGTCGTCCTCTTTGCCAAACTAATCCCTTCTCTGATGCCAAAAACTTAAAATATTTATTGAATAAGATGTTAGAGTAGAAGTTAACTTGAGCAAAATATTAACTTGGCTCGAATGGTTCAAGCTAGAGGGTTATGATGTGAATAAGTAGCTGGTCCGTCGATTGTGAGTGAGGGTGAACCATGTTTCATATGATGGTAATATTTGAGTGAGGATTTTTCACAATGATGTCATCCAGGAAATGACTGCTGCTTGGATATTTCCGGGTTTTCTTTTTCTTTCTTTTTGGTTGGTTGCACTCTGTAATTGCCGTAACACACTGCAATATGCTTTACGTCTTGAATGTGAATATTATTGTTATCTTTGAAGTTCCCTGAACTCCATTAATAAATTAACATAATATTCTCAGATTCCAGATAGTACTATACGGAAACTCCTTTCAACTCCGCCTCCTACTGGAGCCAATACATATCGTGTAGATTTTCGCTCACCTCATGTTCATTATATCAATAACTTGGAGAAAGATGCTATGTATAAGCGATGGCGGAACAACTTACAGGAGGTAGATTAAGCGTTTGCCGACTCTCTAATTTTCAGGCCTGGTTCAGCTTTATAAATGCAAGCTATTCATGGATATATTGTTTTTAAATATTTGCCTTCTGCAGATTTTGATGCCAGCCTTCGGGCAATTGCCCTACATTCGCAAAAACCTGTTTCACGCTGTTTATGTGCTCGATCCAGCCACTAATTGTGGTCTTGAGGCAAGTCTTAAGTTTGCCTGCCAAATAATTTGATTTCTATCCCCATTTGCTGCTGTAAATGTTTGTTCATGATTCTTGCTATTGGAATGTTGCAGTCTATTGGCATGATTACATCTCTCTATGAGAATAATGTTCCTCTGAGATTTGGAGTAATATTGTATTCTTCAAAGGTAATCAAGCAGTTACAAATGAATGGTGGTGAACTCTATTCATCTGCCATGGAGAATGACGCTCAAATTGAGGATGTATCCAGTCTGGTATGTTTTTTTTGCAGTTTTCATTTTGCTTGCTTATCAAGAATTTTCTTTCGGAACAATACATCTGTCAGCTTTCTCTCTGTGTTTGGTTTCTGCTCATCAAAGTGGCTGAATAGTGCTGGCAGCATATTGTTTCACAAATACTATTGCTAACGCTTTGTTTTGCAGATTATAAGTCTCTTCATTTATGTCAAGGAAAATCATGGGATTCGTAAAGCTTTTCGATTTTTGAGCAATGTATGAGTTCAGTCTCTTGCCTTTTTCTAACTTCGGTGCTACAATGTTGTCACACACTGTTCTGTCTTCTGACAAATATTAATTGTATTAAGGAGAATGTAGCAATTTTATGTAACAGTAACTTATATTCAGTACTATAATGCGTTGGACACTTCGATTAGCTGCGCAGCATCAGCTGATAAACATTTTTACATCTAAATGAGAATCATTATGTACATGTGGGCCTGTGGCAGGTCAATAAGCTACAAACTGAGTCAGATGGCTCTTCAAATGGTGCTGTAGAGAGGGAACAGGTTGAAGGAGCATTTATAGAAACATTGTAAGTTTCATGAGGAACTCATAACTGATCTCACTGACCAAAATGATGTTTTATCATTTTTCTGTCTTAAAATCGTAACTGTTAGGAATGCTTTAGTTATCTTTACTGACTATAAGTGACTGTTAGATTTGCTCAACCCATTTTACAGACAGAAGGCAAAATCTCCACCTCAAGATGCATTACTAAAACTGGATAAGGAGCAAATTTTTAGGAAACAATCTCTAGAGAGCTCCATGTTTGTTTTGAAGTTGGGTTTGGCTAATTTGCAATGTTGCCTCCTGATGAATGGACTTGTCTTTGGTTATAATGAGGTAATATTTGAATTTTACGGTTTGTCTGTCCTTCGTAACTGATACTAGTGTACTTGTCTTTAACCTGACAATTTTTGTGCTTCTAGAACTTGGGCAAAGTTTTCTTTAATTGAATTGGTATGCGCGTGAATTTATGTGAAGTATTATGCATTGTGAAGTTGATGACCTTTGGAGTCCCTTTTTAGTTAGTTATATCTCATTTTCAAATTGTGTTACTATTCATCTTCTTTTCCGTAGTTATTTCAGACGCATTGCACTATAACTTTGATGTAAAGACTTTTCTTCAAAAAATAAAACTTCTGCATTCACTTTGACCAGGAGTCTCTTATGAATTCTATGAACGAAGAGCTTCCTAGAATACAGGAACAGGTTTACTATGGCCGTATAGATTCTCACTCTAATGTACTGGACAAGTTTCTGTCTGAAAATGGTATTAACCGCTATAACCCTAAGGTAATGCATCCAAAATATCTGGTGTAAATGTTTCTCCTGCTGTAATTAATAATTTATTTATTTTTAAATTGTTGGTTCTTAATGTTTATGTCAAACTCAGTGTTTAATGATATGTGCTGATGCAGATTGTCGGTGATGGGAAGGTCAAACCAAGGGTGGTATCTCTATTGACCTCCATTCTTGTAGGGGACTCCGTGTTAAATGATATTAATTACTTGCATTCTCCCAGAAGTAAGAAAAAACCTGAGTTTGAACCACTAGATTGTTGATTTATAATCTTGCTAGGGCCTGTGCCCTTGACTCCTGACATCATGTTCTATGATCAAATGATTCCAGCTATAGATGATTTGAAGCCCGTGACTCATATTCTCGTTGTTGATATCACATCAAAGAGAGGAATGAGGTTGCTTCGTGAAGGCATACGATACCTGGTTATTCATTATGCCCAGTTGTTCAACCTCATTTTCATTCTTTATTATTGTTATGTTAATGGTTTTCTTTGTGTTTGATTTCTGATGCAGATAGGAGGGTCTAATGGGTCTCGATTAGGTGTGCTCTTTGGTCACAATCAAGATGATGATTTGCCTAGTCTTCTTTTTGTGAATGTCTTTGAGATCACTGCATACTCCTACAGGTTAAGTAGTTTTAAGACTTTATTGGCTATATTGAGTTTCTGTAGGCTTGTCTTTTGCATATACATATGCATCTGAATGGCTATTTTAAGCATATTCTTATTTTTATTGTTTGATTCCTATCTTTACTTGCAGTCACAAGGAAAAGGTATTACACTTTTTGGACGAAGTATGTTCATTCTATGAACAAAAGTACTTGCTTTCATCTGCCTTGGCAACTGAGAATGCCCAAGCATTTATAGATAAGGTCTCTGAGCTCGCCAATGCAAATGGGTTACCATCCACAGCATATGAATCAACACTTTCAGAGTTTTCTTTTGACAAACTGAGAAAACATATGAAGAAGGTATGTTTCTAGCTTTGTGTTTCTTGATCCTTTCAAGTAATTTCAGACAGGATAGGCCAGTAGTAGCTTCCTTTTATCTTCTATTTCTACTCTTTTTTCTAATATATATATTTTTTTATGTTTGACGTTGAGTTATTCAGAATTATATGGTTGTTGTAAGCATTTGTATATGTTGGTTGGGTGGATTAATGTTGACATTTTGCTTGTACAGTCTCTTAATAATTATAAATAAATAAAAGATATTTTTTCTTCTAATAGTTTGCACTGGAATGCAGGTCACTCAGTTTGTAGATGGTCTACTTGGGCCTGAATATGGTCTGAATACAGTCATTACCAATGGAAGGGTGAGTCTTGTTGGGTTCTTTAATCTGTATACTTATTTGCTCCGTTTTAGGGTCATTTTAATTTCTATAATGGGATGATTTAGAAGCTTAATATAGTGGGCCCGCTTTCTCAATTGTACACAAAAAGTTCTATTTTCCTAAAATGAGAAAACTGTGAATTCTTTCTTCAACAAAAAAATTATATTTGCAATTATTAAATACGTTGTATTTTGAACAGGTGACTTACCCTATTGATGAAAGCACTTTTATGAGTCATGATCTACACCTTCTAGAGTCGGTGGAGTTTAAGCACAGAATAAAGCACATAGAGGAAATTATAGAAGAAGTGGAATGGGAGAACATTGATCCTGATGTGCTAACAAGGTAGTTGGTTATGAGCTTCGTCTTACTGGATATTCTCTTTTACTTAATTAGTCTCCCTCTCTTCTTTTTTGTTTAGATAGTGGAGGAGCCATATTCTGTTAAAATGATGAGTAAATCTACTTTTCATATGCTAATTTGTTTAATAGAATAGAATATCATATTGTAGCACCAGAGGTCTAAGTTGTAGGACAACCCCTGAATTTATTTTTTATTTGGGCCAAAATAAGGGTTGAATGATGCCTTTGTCTATCTATGCTACTTGCAGCAAATTTGTTAGTGATGTTATTATGTATGTCTCATCGACAATGGCTACAAGGGATCGAAGTTCTGAAAGTGCACGTTTTGATATTCTTAATGCTCAATATAGGTAAAGGGTACTCTGTTTATACTAAAGCAAATATAGATGTTTTATTATCATTACGTATACAGTATTCTTTTTTGTGCCTTTGTATATTTGATTATACTTCTTTTACAGTGCCATCATTCTAGATAACGAGAAGTCTAGTGTTCATATTGATGCTGTTATTGATCCTCTAAGTTCCTCGGGTCAGAAGATCGCTTCACTTCTGCGTGTTCTAGGAAAATGCATACAACCAAGCTTGAGGATTGTACTAAATCCACTGGTGAGATGAGTTTTAAAATTAGTTCTTGTATATATTCAATTGGGGGTGATGGTTCAGGTGTACAAGTTAAACTCTCCCTTGAGCATGCTTTTACTTTTACCTCCAATTTTAGTTTAGAAGTGACATGATGACTAGGTCAAATCAATATCCATGCACTGACGGTCATATACTCAAAAAAGAAGAAAATATTAAAGGGATATATCTAAGCGTTACAATAACCAGAAAAGTTCAAGGCATTTTGAGGATTGCACAATAATTCAAGAATTTACTTATCCTGAGTTGCTCGAGACTTCACTGCTAATATTATCGTGGAAATCATTCTATGTTTACCCTTGATACTCTTGCTGAAACTATGTCCTCATTTGAGTGGCTTAACATTATTTTTCAATCTTCCTGTAGAGTTCCCTGGTCGATCTTCCTCTGAAAAGCTACTACAGATATGTAGTACCAACGATGGTATGATCAAATCATTTTATTTTATAAAAGCTAAGTATTTGAGTTGTCATGCCTGTTTCTTAGTTGCACTACGTGCTTTTTTGCAGGATGATTTCAGCAGCACCGACTATGCATTCAATGGCCCCAAAGCATTTTTTGCCAATATGCCATTATCCAAAACTCTCACTATGAATCTCGATGTTCCTGAGCCATGGCTTGTTGAGCCTGTTATTGCTGTGTATAATTCTGCCTTACCATGTATATCTTGATTATTGTCACATTGTTACTGTAGTGCAACTTGCGCAAGTGCAGCATTTATTTTTCCCTGTCCAATCAAACAGAGCGATTTTTCCTGTGTTTTATATTTTTTAAACTGAACGTTCCTTTTTTTTTTTTTTTTGCTTTGGTTTTAAATGTGCTAGACATGATCTGGACAATATTTTGCTCGAAAACTTGGGTGACATGAGGACATTGCAAGCTGTGTTTGAACTTGAAGCTCTTGTACTTACTGGTAACATACCTTAAACAACTCTAAACTAAATATTGGTGCTTCCATGTAATATTTAGTATGACGGGACAATGAAAGGTATAATATTTACTAATTCTATTTGCATTTGCATTTATAAATCAGGTCACTGTTCTGAGAAAGATCAGGATCCTCCCCGAGGCCTTCAGCTGATTCTCGGAACTAAGACTACACCGCACATGGTTGATACAATTGTGATGTCCAATTTGGGCTATTGGCAAATGAAAGCTTCTCCCGGGGTTTGGTATCTGCAACTTGCACCAGGTAGAAGTTCTGAGCTCTACATTCTGAAGGAAGATGATGACAGTGGTCGAGACAACTTATTGTCCAAACGCGTCACCATAAATGATTTGCGGGGGAAAGTAGTTCACTTGGAAGCAGTGAAGCAAAAGGGCAAGGAGCGTGAAGCCTTGTTAGTTCCTGATGATGATAACAATTCACAAGAAAAGAAAGTGAGTGCTTGTATCATCATATTTCTTTTAATTTTTATATGCCAGTTAACTAGGATTATTACTTGAGGACTTTTAACATGTGGATGCTTTTGAATGTTTTTTTCTTACTGTTATAGGTAAAACGCGGCAGCTGGAACTCACATTTTCTTAAATGGGCTTCTGGTTTTATTGCTGGCAAGGATTCATCAAAAAAGAATGAAAGCACTTCACTGGTATCCCTTCCCGGCCACACTTTTCTTATGTTGAGTCATCTACTCATTTGAAATTCCCCAAAAGCCTTTGATTCGTTGTGAAGGTTCTGTTTTGCAACATATAATATATCTATAAGTTTAAACAATATGCTGATCATACTGCTTAAAATTAATTGGTGAATGGCCACGGCTCTTCAACATGAGCGTGCATGTATGGTGGTGGTTCTTAATTCATATTTTGCTGACACATATTACAATATTATTACCCACATCAAATTTTAGTACTATTACAATTTACAAATTTGATATTAAAACCTCTAGTTGTTTTCTTTTAATATCATGCTCATGATTTCCTGTTATTGTGGCTTTGAATAGAAATACTGACAAGATTTAGGAAAGTCTTGTTCAGAAATATTGACACAATTTAACTCTTTCCTTTTGGGTATTTAATTTGTATTATAGTTTTGTTTATATGATCTATTCTCCAATTATAGAATGTATAGCATTATTTTTTTGTAAAACTTTAAGCACCATGGTTTTTCCTTTCTTTTCTTTAGGATCACAGAAAGACTGGGAGACATGGAAAAACCATCAATATATTTTCTATTGCCTCTGGACACCTGTAGGTGTTAAATCATTTTCACTCATCTTCTCTGTGCTCTTTTCTGGATTGTTTTGGTTCTGACATTTGGTATGTATTTTTGGCAGATATGAACGTTTTCTGAAAATCATGATTCTAAGTGTCCTGAAAAACACCCATCGTCCAGTTAAATTCTGGTTCATAAAAAACTATCTCTCTCCCCAATTTAAGGTTGAACATGCCTAAACTATTTATCTTGATTGTGGATCCACACTGAATAGTTAGTAAGGTTACCTTGTTGAACTCAGGATGTGATTCCACATATGGCAAGAGAGTATGGGTTTCAGTACGAGCTTATCACCTACAAGTGGCCGACGTGGTTGCATAAGCAGAAAGAGAAGCAGCGAATTATTTGGGCGTATAAAATCTTGTTTCTTGATGTTATCTTTCCCCTCTCTTTGGAAAAGGTACTAGTAATTGGTATTTCTTCCTTGGATTTCTACACCATGAGTATTATTATTTTTCAATAGTTAATGTTTCTTCCTATCAATATCTGCAGGTCATATTTGTCGACGCAGATCAAATTGTCAGGACAGATATGGGAGAACTCTACGACATGGATTTAAAAGGGAAACCTCTTGCATATACTCCTTTTTGTGACAACAACAGGGATATGGATGGATACCGGTTTTGGAGACAAGTAAATACCATTGAACGTTTTTTTTTAACCTTTTTTATTCAATTGCTTTTTCTTATCAATATGTTTATACCATTCGCTGCTTTCTTAATCTCTTTATTTTGTATACTAGGGTTTTTGGAAAGAACATTTACGGGGTAAACCATACCATATAAGGTAGGTAACTGCTTGTATTAAAGCTAGTGGACTGTTTACGAAAGAGATGTGAGATTGACATTTACTATACTATCTGCAGTGCTTTATATGTTGTGGACTTGAAGAAATTCCGAGCTACTGCAGCAGGAGATTATCTAAGAGTTTTCTACGAAAGTCTTAGCAAAGATCCAAATAGTCTTTCCAATCTTGATCAGGCAAGTATATAAATTATAAAATTATGATGTGGAATGTATCTCATGATATTTTTTTTTTTTTTTTTTTTGCACACTTACACTTCTGGTTCTTACATGACAACATTTATATAAAAGTTCACAAATGCCAGAATTCGAACTTAAGTGAACTGATGGCATCGTATATCATCCTCAGTTGTTTGGGATGGATTTTAGTAAATTGGGTTTTCAGCAATCCGGTTTTTTCATGTTGGCTAAATGGCTAGTACTCCCCTGAATATTTTTCCCACGAGTACACAAAATGGTGATGAGGTTAATTGTATTATGATGCTCTAATGCCAGAAGTAATTAGTAAACTGATTACCCGCGATACAAAATAAACTTCCTTGTAGTAGGTTATAACCGGGGGAATAGAAAGAACAACAAAACATAAATCTTTAACATGTAATCCAATTGCACTATGGAGCATTATTTTCGCATGTTACTTGTTAGCTATTCTCTACAATTTTCCTGCTTCGTACAATCTGGTAGAATGAACTCTTGTTTTGTTAAAAATATTAGCTTTTAGCTACTTTTGCACTTGTCTCAAACACTCGGTAATTTCTCAATGGTGGTGTTAATATTTCAGGATCTTCCAAATTATGCTCAGCATCAGGTTCCCATCTTTTCTCTACCTCAAGAATGGCTATGGTGTGAGTCATGGTGCGGTAATTCCACAAAATCCAAGGCAAAAACCATCGATCTTTGCAATAATCCCATGACAAAGGAACCAAAACTTAAGGTTAAAACCTTCTCATTGTCATTTTCTCTAATGAAAATATCCACATTGTATCATTTTCTGCATAACTTCTTTTTCTTTTTCTTTTTTTCATTTCCATCTCTTATACTTTCATTGGCCTTTTACAGGGTGCAAGAAGAATAGTTGCCGAATGGCCAGATCTTGACCTCGAAGCGAGACGATTCACTGCTAAAATCTTAGGTGAGGAACTCGTACAAGAGCCTCCAGCATCAGCAAAAGAACCACAGACACCTCAACTCCTCAGCTCATCATCTCAAGACCTAGAATCCAAGTTAGAATTGTGAAGGTAACCCAAAATAAATCTTGGCCTTACCTTCAAATTTTGTAAAGAAATTTTCTACCCTAAAAGGATTACCAAAATGAGGTTAGTATTGATTTTTTTGACATGATTTTGGACTGTGGCAATAAAAAAAAAAGTGTGGAAGATCATTTTGGGATCTACCAGTTTGCCACCAAATCTTTTGTCACTGAAAATGTGACCAATTGAGAGACATCTAGAGACTGAGAGAGGTGAAGAGTGATTGTTCTTGTTTCCATTATTGAACACAATTTTGATGTAAACTGAGTTGAATTCTGAGGTGTAAATGATATATCAGAACCAATATTTGAGAGGCTTTTATGCATATTGCACTCAGTCACTGATCAGCCACAATGTCTCCCAATTGCATTTCATGGTTTTCAGTATCTTTATGCTTATATATTGTTGTTGAGATGTGCCATCAATCCACAACATTCATATATATCATGCCATTCAAATCAATCGATGTCCACTTTCATCATATTGGCAATTGCACATTGAAGAAGATACGAAATACTTTTCCGCCTCATTACGAGTATTTTAAGAAAAATTAGTTAGCGTTGTATAGTATATATTCCTCCATTATTCTCGTGCACGTGACGTGTAAATTAGATATAGCCAGAATAAAGAAATAGAAGTCGAGAAGATAGGAATATTCCTTAAAGGGAATAAAAAATGAGTCAACTTGAGCTTTGTTTTTATGTTGAGATCCATATGATATGATCACATCAGTTTGGGCACAAAACCACAAAATAAAAGAAACAAAGTTTTGGCCGGTTTGGTTCTCCATTCACGCCCACTACGCATCCGCATAACCTATGGATATGGCTAATGTACAAGTCCTTTTGTTCTTTCTTATCTTTTGCCCTTTTCTATGCCCTTCCATTTTGTTCTTTAGCTACCAATATGTAATACGGAGTATAAAATACCATTCACTCCCAGTTGAGTAATAGTTTGAGTTTCTATTACTAAAATGTCGGTCTGATTATATGAGTTTCGTATCCATCATTATACGTAGCATTTTCACTTTATATTTTACCGATGTGGAATTTCTTAACACTCTTCCTAATGTGTAGGTTGATAAGAGAGATGAGTTTGCACGTGGATATGTGAACTTAAGTCGAGAATGTCACTTAACATTCACTCATGTGCAAGTTGTATAATTGAGAACATGTATGAGTCTCACGTGGATGGTTACTTAAATCAGTATATAAGGTAGAGGAGTCACTCAACACAAACAAAACCGACTCTAGAACCATATTTAGTTAATACAGAAATGACTCAGAATCTTATTCCCGTTGTACTAACAGTGTCACTGTCAACTTCATACTGAAATTAATTTGTCCGAATCATTTTGACAAGTTGATTGTAGCATCTACTAAACATGGCTCCAAGGACTTGCTTCATTTCTATTTTGAGTTTTTATGGATCAAACCTCGTTTACTTCTATTAAGTTAATCATGTCATTCTTATATATTATTGTTTTTATTCGATCAGATAACAATAGTTCATAGGTAGGTCAAAATTAAAATAGAAATCTCTTCTAAAACACAATAAATTTCACCTTATAATTGTTAATGAAACTCAGTCAAGACACTATTGAATTGAATTCGAACGGACACTATGTATCCGTAAATTTGTCAAGAAATTCAAGTGTTTATTTGCAACATGTCAAACTCTTATCATAAGTTTAGCTGAATTTCAATTATTAACTTTACGACTCGTTTTATTTTCTGTTTCTAATTAATAATTGGGTGGATTAAAATATATTAGGTTTAAAATAGGTGGGGCTTGTCCAGCTCCTCTCACCTACCTCCTTGTGGACTAAATTGATTTTGCTTGATTTTAACTATGAGTATTTAACTAGAAGAGTTTAGCTTCAATTTATATTCGCAGTTGCAATTGTGTCGTGTCGAAAACTGATTATATATTGCATGATACAACACAAACACGACATATTTAATACAATAACTAGATTATTCGTGTTGACACGACATATATAGTATGATAGAATCAATACGCTAGCTTGATATGACATTATATTCCACATGTTTGGCACGTTATTAAAATTAATTTACAATTACACTTTTAAATGTGCGTGATGGGCGTATTGCACATACCGTGCATGTCATTACATGACTAATAAATCTATGTACATGTTTTGAAAGTTAACACGAACACGATATAGTAACAAAAATAAATATTTAAACACGTTAAATATGTGTTGTGTGATGTGGTAAGACATTAATTGTCAGCTCGAAATATAATAAACAATTTCTATTGTCATATTTCACCTACAATGCTATGTTTATTTGATGATGGGGGGGTTAATTCACACATTTGGCCTTGGAGCTCAAAATTTGTCATGTAAAAGGTATTTACTATACAATGCAATTAGCACTTACTCTTCAATTTTTATTTTATTTGAATAAAAAAATAACAATTATGGAATTTTATTGTGTGTAAAAAATTTCATGATGCAAAAAAGTAAAATATTTTTCTTTATTAACCTCCAAATACTACAACAGAGACATACATGACCCAACAACCCACTCATCACTGAGATCTTGTTTCTGGGATAAATAATACATAAACATATCAATAATTGAAAATATGTGGACCATAAATTCACAAATAATTACATTAATTACCTATAATTTTTTAAATTTATAACTTTATGCATTTATTTGGCTCTAACCCTACCTTTGCAGACAATTTACTAAGCTACCCTTGTTGAGATGAATTGGGATATATATAACCCATATTTTGACCCAAACAAAATTGGCTGTTTATAATTCTTATGACTAGCATTTATTTATTTATTAGTGATTCTCAAATTACCTTTTTTAAGTAACTTTTATTATGTGAGCTCAAAAAGTAACTTTTATTATATTAATTGTAGATCAAACATTACAAATATAAAAAAGTTTATCATTTATTTTAAGCTTAACATAGAACTCGACGACCAAGCCAAAACATAAGTCGCATGATTCACATTGCAGGGCACGTAGGCAAAAATATGTAATGTGCTACGACGCTATATGACATTGCCCCAAAACAGTGAGGCACGTGAGCCAAAAGGTTGTTGACCAACGTTGTAGTGTTGTGTTTGGGGGAGCCTTTTTGGATCGCTCATGGCTTGTCCATTTTAGCTAATGATCTTCATATTCCAACGCACTCATCTTCGGACTATCTTATTCAAGTGATACGTACCATCGATGACAGAGCTTCTTGACAAACGTTTCGATTTCTTATCAGTGGTCGAGTTAACTCGTAAAAAATTGGTACTATCACTATACCTCTTGACACAACTTAATTTGAACATGAGACATCATTTGAAGCTTTTAAAGTGTGGTGTATATATACATAATTTGAAGAAGAAAAATCCAAATATAAGAAATGTTGATATGAAATCAGCTAGCCAAACTATACAAACCTAATCTTTATGTGGCCTAGAAGACACCAGATGGAGGTCCAGGTATGCACTTGAGAAGCACCTAATTTTGACAATAAATATGATAAGAAAAGCATCTTCTTTACAATTTCATAAAATAAATAATTTAAGGCAATATTCAAAGATCAAACAGCCTTCATGGCCAATTCATATGCAAAAGGACAGGGTGGGTTCAATTTTTCACTCAAACATGTTTTGATCTCCATGTTACAAAAAAAAAATGGAATCACATGAGAGAAAATAAATGGTTCTAATCAATCAATCCATAGCCATAGACATGCACATACCCAAAATATTGCAAAACCCTACCACAATATCCTTCCAATGAGAAAAGTAAGATCTTATCGCCAACATATCAATCAATGCAGGAGCTCCCATTAGTTAGGCTCATTTCCTCGGTAGTCGACATGCACGGTCAATACACACGAACTGACACACTAAACGTTAATTTTTCAGAATTTGTTATATTTAATTCTCTTTTACGTATAAAACAAATCGATATACTATGAAGTCTGAAATACTCAACAATTGTTTAATTTAATTTGAAAGATATTTATTGTGAAAAACAAATTCTTATCACCAACATGTCAATCAATGTGGGAGCTCCCATTAGTTAATTAGTCCATTTCCTCGTCACACACAAAACACACGGAACCACAAGCTAAGCACTAATTTTCTAGGACTCATTATATCTGACTCTCTTTTACGTATACAATAAATCAATTCGCTTTAAATTTTCAAAATACCCAATAATTGTTTCATTTTATTTCCAAAAATTGTTCCACACTAGCTTCTTCTACTAGGGCTTGGACCACCATCACCACCACATTCTCTCATTCTCTCTCACACACCACAATAACAGTATCATCATCTTCACAAGGACAAAAAAACTATACTCTCTCTCCATCTCCTCTTGTTTTTGGCCTTGAAAATCTTCAAATTTATTCCCATATGCAAGAACCATAATTTTCTTGTCATCTTTAGAACCTTCAATTTTCCTGGGAAATATAAGAAAGAATTGGCTTCTTGGAAATGGAGGATGTGAAGCTTACTCCAAACAAACACTATTTTTGTGCAGCCTCAAACATGAAGAACAAGAAGAGCATGAAGTGTGAGAGTCCACAAAAACATGAACATCAAGAAGATGATCAAGATTCATCATATTCTCTCAATCTGAGGAATATTTCTAAGCTCATTTTGCCTCCATTGGGTGTTTCAAGCTTTATTCAGAACCAAACTGAGTCCAGAGGTTGGATCATATCACCAATGAATTCAAGATACAGGTAGGTTTTTTTTTTAACTAATTATTATAACTAAATTAACTGAATTCATGTGCATTTATGTTATGGTGTTTCTTCTTCTTCTTTTTTATTTTCTGATAACAATTTTTGAAAGATGCAAATATTTGCATGTCATAACTTGTTATATACCTGTCAACATGTGTTTATGTCCATAGCTTGTTTGTTATGTTTCATTTCTCAGCTAACTGTATGTGTGTACCTAATTTATACATACAAGGGCAGGTAAATATTTACATATTCTCAAAGTGTAAAATCAATACTAAGCCTTTAACCAGTGGAGGAAAACTAAAGTGACTTTGGTAGGCATCTGCTCATGTCACTCTCTCAAAACGTTATATAATATTTATCAACTTTTTAGCCTTACAGAACTGAAAACAATAATCTAGCCTTACAAAATTGAAAACAAAAAATTAAATTAAAAAAAACTATCATACAATTTTTTTGTAAACAACCGTGACTTTGTTTTGATTTTGACTATCAGTTTAAATTTTTAGATAACTGTTTTTTTCCGCATACTATTAGATCTTGTAGACTTAAATGTTGCAACTTCTCAAATGTAACAAAATCATTACGTATGAACCATGTTCAAAGTAATATGAAAGTTGTATTACATGAGTTCATTACAGTATACAGTTAATGTTAATTAACGTGTGTGTAAATTTATACAGGTTTTGGGAGACATTCATGGTGCTATTAGTAGGTTATTCAGCATGGGTCTACCCTTTCGAAGTTGCATTTCTACGATCTTCTCCAACAAGACAATTATACATTGCAGACAATATTGTTGATTTATTTTTTGCGGTTGATATTGTGTTGACGTTTTTTGTTGCTTATATTGATCAAAGGACTCAATTATTAGTACGTGATAGGAAGAAGATCGCCATGAGGTTAGTCTCTCACTATCTAAACATTAACCATATATGCTAAATTAGGGTTATGAGATTTTTTTTTAAAAAAATCATGTTTTGCTTTATTTTGACAAAAAATTTCTTAAATTAATCAAACAAAGTAATTGACCCTTTTACCATGTGGTGGGTTCTATACTTCTATTTCCCTTTATGAACAGCAAAGAAAATGATAACTACAATGCCCCCACTTTTTAGGTTGGGACAGTGACTAAATGGTATGGTTTATCTGTTTGGCAAGTTACTATTTTGAGAAAAGAACAATCTAAATTGCAATTCAATTAAACTGAAACATGACTTTACAGTAAATTTTACTTATTTCCACTTCAATAAATTTGTGATAACTGGAATGTTATATTAAATTCATTTTTTTGTGGATATGTCATAACTTCATAGACAGCTTAATTTAACAGAAAAGATTCTTGATTTATGCTCCTTATTCTCAAATCTCAATCAACAAAATGTCATGATTCTATGTAAAATTATGCTTTTATTCATTGAAGTCTTGATTCATCATTGACCAAATATATAATACTTCTCTAATTTCAAAGCTTCACAAATCATAATAGAATCTTTATGACCCATAAACAATAGTAGCTATAGTCAAACTTTGGTGGGTACAAAATGTCATCAGATAGAATATATGGAGCTCACATACAAAGTCCTTTAGGCTTTTGGTCTAAATCAATCAAATAAATCCACTTTCAAAAGCAAAAACCTCTTTATTTGATGCCTACAATATTTACCTCATATATTTAACATAATCATTTTTTTTGGTATCTTATTAAATAAAATATATTCGTATATTTTAAAATAGTTAATCGGTTTGATTCTTATATTTATATCTGTAACGTAGGTATCTTTCAACATGGTTCTTGATGGATGTGGCATCAACAATCCCATTTGAGTTGCTAGCATTCTTGGTGACAGGAAAGCTTAAAATTGGTCTATCTTACTCCCTTCTAGGGTTGCTCAGGTTCTGGCGATTGCGACGGATAAAACAACTCTTCACCAGGTCAATTACTCATTTCTTTGCTTGAATCATCACTAATTTAAAAAAAAAAAATTGACTATTTGGTGCATGATTTGCAAATTATTTTGATTTTTCTAGTGTATTATAAAGTTTGTAGGAGTATTTATTGTTACTGAATATTTTGGCAGGCTTGAAAAGGACATTAGATTCAACTATTTCTGGATCAGATGTGTCAGGCTTCTGTTTGTAAGTGATTTTATAATTTGTATTGGAAGACCAATTTGATGTGGGCTTGGCTAGACATACAACTCCAAAAGCCCATTTTTCATTCCCTACAGACATTTTTTTTTATTTTGCAATTTTCATAAGCTTTAGTTCTACACCAATACCAAGATTCAAATGTCCAATAATTCAAAATTTTGACATTGAAAATATTAATTTATTTAAATTTTCTTTTGCATGCTATAATTGGAGGCACCTTAATCGTGCTACATTAAAATTTAAGAAGAATAAGACGAAGAAAAATGAAAGTTAGAGAGAGTTGGACAAATTAAGAAGTTAAAATAATTAAGAAAATCAATAATATGAACCGAATGCAGAGAATGGATACACATTTTATTTTATTATTTTTATATACAATTTTAGAGTAAAGAGTTTCAGTCATAGCTGAAATTCAGCTAAAAAACCAAAAGAAATAGATTCAAATGTTTGCGCCACAAACATTTATTTCTTTTGGTTTGTTTGAATCTCAAACTCTAAATTCATAACTCTTTCGCTAATATCATTTTATCTCTCAACATTATTAATATAAACAGACAAACAATAGTGCGACTTTATTTTTATTTATTTATTGGCTTGATTATCTTGATATATACAGGTGACATTATTTTTAGTGCACTGTGCTGGGTGCCTCTACTACTTGCTAGCAGACAGATACCCCCACCAAGGCAAGACATGGCTTGGTGCAGTGATACCTAATTTCAGAGAGACAAGCCTGTGGATCAGATACATCTCAGCCATGTACTGGTCCATCACCACCATGACCACTGTTGGCTATGGTGACATGCATGCTGTCAACACCATGGAGATGATCTTCATCATCTTCTACATGCTCTTCAACCTTGGCCTCACTGCTTACTTG
>JAYMSZ010000312.1:0-21714 GCA_036897665.1 Pelargonium citronellum
GTGGAGGTAAGTAACCAGCACTAGCAGGTCATTTGGACCAAATCTAAAATTTTAAAAAGTACAGGGGTCAGACCAACTAAAAAACCTACTAAAGGGCCAACTCAATAGTTTCAACAAGTACAGATACTATAGTGACAATTTACCCTTGAATAAAACAGAAGGTTCTTATGTTTATTTTACATTATTTTGATACTCTTAATATTCTCTTTTCTTTGATAATTGGATATATATCGATTACCTCTTATCTCAAACTCCTATTATATTTCTATTTGGCATATGATTGGATCCCTTAATTGTGTCATTATCTTTTATTGTTTAAATAATTTCAGAATCACTTAAATTTCAATCAACAACATAATTTTGTAATACAAATTGGAGTAATATTATATTTTTTTCACTTTAAAGAGAGAGAGAGAGAGAGAGTGAAAGTCAAAGTATCTATTATGTGGACCGTTAAAATTGAGTTTTAAAGATAATGAGTCAAAATGAGTAGAAATAGAATAAATTGTAAGTAATGGGACTGAATGGTAAATGACGAAAATAGCCTTGTGGAAGATGACGTGGAAGCATATGAGTGGAGATGAGTAGGTGGTAGGAGACGTGTAAGGTGGAGAGGTGTTTTGGATGACAGGTAGTTGATACTATGAATGCAAAAACGACACGTCGTCGACATTCCAACACAGACCCACATGCTTGTCTCTTCCTCTTGAGCCATTTGGGTCCCTCACTTTTTATAGTTATTTTACGATTTTACCCTTCTTTCTAATTTTAGTCAACAGTGTGTGTTACCACTATCGCGTGACATGAATTGATTGTGCCAGCTCATCAATGCCTCGGAGACACAACATCTAATTTGTTGCGTACGTGGACAATTGGTGTTTTGAATAATTTAATAAAGTCGTAATTATTGGGAAAATAAAAACAAAATCGCACGAGGAGTTTAGGAATGATGATTCTTGTTAATCTCATATCTATTTATTTTTTTATTTTATTTTTGAGAATATAACAAATTGAGAGGGACATTAAGACACATTTTGAATGATGATGATGTAAAATTAAATAGGAACAAGACGAAATAAGGAACTCTAATATATTCAATCATCTATACATAATACGAAATATTTTGAAGCATAAGAACTAGCATCTCGCAATCTACGACCTGAATATGATAATGATGCTAGCACAATAACACGAGCAACCGCATTTTCTAACTGTTTAATATATATAAAATGCATGTGTGTTGACGTGGATGATTGCAGGTCATTCAAGAATTAGGACACAAATGCAACAAGCTCCTACACATCTTGAACAAAGAGGCTTTGACTTTGTATGAAACTAATTACGGAATGAACTGTGACATGTATTGTTAACACATGGACGATTGCAAACCATTCAAGAATTAGGATACAAATGCAGCAAGCTTCTACCTAACTTAACCAAAAAGGCTTTGACTTAATATAAAACTAAAAATGTGTTCTTCTCAGTAATTGACATGGTTATTGGTTTCTAACCCGACTCGCGCCAAACCAGTTCTTTTTGAGTTACCATTCTTTCACGTATGAGACATGCAAAATACATGTATTTGCCTTGAACTTATAAATGAAAAGTAAATATGGGAACTTTATTTTGTTCCAAAAACTAAAGTGCAAATAAGTAAAGTATGGGGTGGGACACATGATTCCCGCTCGCCCCAAAAATAGTAGTAACCGTAGATTAGGAACTGGTCCGTCTGATGCCGATAGACACAAACCGATTGTGATTGTAATTAAACGAACCGACAACAGGCCCTAACTCCAATGCCTGCTCCCGTCACAGTGTTTCTTCTCCATCAACCACCCCACGTGTCGTCCCCTCATTGGCGCCTGTCACGCTTCCCCGTAACACACCCGGCTACTATATATAAACCCCCCCCTAAATTCCTCTCACCAAAAGTCACAGATATATTGCTAATCGGAGAATCGAAACATTTCCGATTAATTTGATGCGAAATCGCAAACCACCGCACAGCCACCACAATCATGTCGCTCGAAACCACTCAGGAATCGCCGGAATCTGACGTCACCAGCATGAATTTCAAGGACACCGAGCTCACTCTCGGCCTCCCCGGTGACGGTCGCGCCGCCGGAGGTGTCAAGCGCGGGTTCATGGAGACAGTTGATCGTCATCTCGCCGCCGAAGCTCGCGCCGGCAAGAAATCGGAATCTGAAGTCTCCGATGCTTCTAAGCCCCCAGCCGCCAAGTAAGACTAATATTTTAATCGTCAAGTGGTTTCTGATCCGTTAGGTTAAAGTAATAGCTGTTGTTCTGGTGTTCGTTGATAATCGTGAGTGTTTATGATTTTGAACATATAATAGTGATTTAGTTTTCGAAATTCGTGTGATTATTTGTTAAATATATGTATTGATGTATCATGAATGTGTTTTGATGTAGAGAAAACAAATTGTTCAACTGGTGGATATAGATTCTTGTACTTTTATTTTATTATAATTGTGTGTGCATTTGGTAGTGTGCAATTAAATAGTTATCATCTAAGCTTAGCTACTACTAAACTTGATCAATCCTATAATAGCCGACAAAGAGTAGGTTAGGGTTCAAAACTTGGAGATTTACATGATTGGTATTAACCTAAAAAGTGAATTGGGATTGTAGACAATCAAAATTGAAGTATTTGCTTAATTTTTTTTTATTGTGATTGTTATTCTGAATACTTTATGTTGTTGTGAGCATGGATTTGATCACTACATTAGTTATATCCTTGTGTACCCTTAACTAGGATCCGGTATCAAATTCCGATTTCAAATTTTGTATCATATTGTGATTTTGAAGGGAGCAAGTAGTTGGGTGGCCACCAGTGAGATCCTTCAGGAAAAAAGCTATTGAGAGCTCCTGCAAGTATGTTAAGGTGGCTGTAGATGGAGCCCCATATTTACGCAAAGTGGATCTTGAGGTGTACAAGAGTTACCAGGATCTACTGAGGGCTTTAGAGGAAATGTTCACTTGCTTCACCATCCACTGTTAGTATTTTCTTGATTTGCTTTGTTTTATGTATTTAATGTACAAGTAATTGTAGGTTAATTAGGTAAATATGAAACATATAGTCCAAGGCATTTTAGTTTGGTATTTATGGGGTTTTAGGTGATAATTCGGAGCAAAACAAGCTTGTGGATCCAGTGAGCGGAACAGAGTATGTCCCAACATATGAAGACAAGGATGGTGACTGGATGTTAGTTGGCGATGTTCCTTGGAAGTAAGTTGATCAATTTTTTTTGCTTGTTCGGTTTCTTCTTGAGCTATAAAGAAACAATTTTGAGTCATAATATGTAATGTTGAGCATTATATTATGTAGTGATTTGAGCCAGTTAACTAAAATTACCTTGGTATTTATAAACATGAAGTTTTCATTGCTGTCATTCCATAAATTATGTTGCTGATCTACTTAGACATGCTACTTATTGGTAGTGAAATTTCAAGGAAACTATAATGCCTCTCAAGCTTAATTCCTAACACTTTGAGCCGATATGTATTAATGGGAGTTGTGCAGCTGTTTGAACGTGGGATCTCTTAATTTTATAGAATACAAGCAACTTAAGTTGTTTAAATTATGATATCTCCAAATGGATTTATCTGATTATTTCGTTTTTGACATATTACAGAATGTTCAAAGAATCTTGCAAGCGTATCCGATTTATGAAGAGCTCAGAGGCAGTTGGATTAGGTAAGCCACTAAGATTTGAAGTTGTTTCTCGACATCTTCATTTCTCAATTATATTTCTGTGGACTGTGGAGTCCGTCATTCAAGTTACTAACTGGAAATTTTGTGTGTATGCAGCTCCAAGAACTCCTCCGAGGTGTGCAACCACAAGTTGAGAACCCGACCCTATGGTGTAAGGAGACGTAGAAGGTGACCGAACAATGTACAGAGATCACAACCCCATCTTTCCTTGTTAGGAAAATGTTTATGGAAGTGAGAAGTAGAACAGATGAATAAGATTCAAAGCTGGTGTTTGATGCGTGTAATCGTTTTCTTTTTGGCAAAACCTACTTGTAATTACCCAGTTTTTATGAGATGTACTAGTGTGCTGCTGGACTTGAATAATCAGATTTTGTTTTCTTTTCAACTCTTGGTTTGTATGAATAAACTTTTGTGCTCAGAACTTGTACATTTATCTTTGTCTCAATTACAAAATTACCTGTTTACTAGGTTTCCTTTTAAAGTCCCTGGTGCACAAATTGCCGGAGCTGGCCCTGCAGGCCATAGCCGACACAGCAAACAAAGAGAAGAAAACTGAATATATTACAAGTTAATGAAGAAACTTCAATTTTAGTCAATTGTATTCACTTTTGTGCACTCATCACCTGTTGCTCTTTCAGAAACAAGCAATACATCACACAGTACACAAAACAGGACTCAATGAAATCGAAGGTTAAAGTAAAATTGACTCAAAAGTATGTGAAGAATACCCTTGATTACCGATTTCTTTTATTCAGTCTAGTGATAGAAGTTGTTTCTACTTAGCCTGAGGTGTCGTCGACTTTGAGAAAATGTGGTTATTGGAGTTAGTTTGAGAGTCATATGCTTTTGAGGTGTTGATCCCGTATTAAGTTGAAATGACTAACAAAACCTTGAGTAACATGAATACAATTGCGGAAATTAACTTGAGGGTGATATGTTTTAAAGATGCTAATCCGTGCTAATGGTGCACTCGATCTAGATACCTCTGGGTTAAAAACAAAAGAAAGTGCTTCCCTATAGCAAATTACCCACCAATGAAGCTAAATGATGAGAGAATAGGACACAATGTTTTAACCTTTTCACCAAAAACATGAGGAACAACATTATATCACATCATGCAAATCATCATCATATTTCCTTCTTCAAAATAAATAAAAGAACTTTTTTTCATGGGAACAAAAATAAATAGGAAAAGATTTTGTTGTAACATAAACTCATTGATGATGATATACTATCAAATTCTATCCTCATTTTCACCAAGTTGAAAAAAGATTGATTTTAGTATCGAAATTGTATCTGAATTTTGTGATTGCCAGTTAAGATTTGATTCTTTGTTGGTTCAAATATGAACATCATGATTCCATGAAAGCAAGCTCATGTTGGGAACAAGATGATATAAGAATGAAAACAAAATTATTTTTGATAAATAATTAAATAAAATAGAAACTCAAAATGTAGATCCAACAGAAAAGAAACACAGGCATGAGGAATATTCTGAATTATTTAGTTCCAAACACAATTAGAGGGAACAGAGTGAGTGAGGGACCCAACTCAATTTTAATTGTAATTATAATTTTTTTTAATAATAACAATGATTATACTTTCTAATTTAATTTGTATTTTTTTCTCTCTTTACCATCTGCTGGTGGTGACTGGTGGTTCCTGCAATTCTCAGAAAATGCCACACCGCTTATTCTCTTCAATCGAGAAACTTGCCATTGATCTTTCATGGAGATCCAACAACACAAGAAATGAATTCTCTATCAAATCTCTCTCCAAAATCCCAAAAAGTTCTAAACATTCCTATTCTAGCTTCTTCCACAACATTTCTCAGACCATAACTTCACTTCTCTGCTAAATTTTCTCCCTCTTCCCAGCCCCAAACAGGGCCTAATTCAGGTTTTCACCTTCTCTCTCCTTTTCCCCCAATTTTTTTTGCTTTTCTTAGTACTGGGTTTCTTTAGTTGTGAATTGTGATGGCTGCAAAACTGTAATGTATGTTGTCAAGGTTGTAGCTTTTCCTGAACTGAGTGCTTTTAGGTGAAGATGATGATATGGATTGTCTGTTGGGCTCATGTGCTTGGGATTGTGTGGATCTTTGGTGAATTTGATATTTTTCCCATCTGGGTCTCAGATCTGAGATTCAATTAGCCAATTTTGGTGCTATTATGATTTGGAACCCATCTGTCAGTTTGATTTTGGCTTCTTTTTTTTTATATATATAAATATTTTTTCTATGCATAGTGTAGCTTGCTCTGATCTTGATCTGGGTTTCTTGTTCATTGGGTACGGGCATTACCAATTCTAGCACTACTATATGGCAAGTTGAGCAATGTTCTGTTCACTGTTCTTCATTTCTCTCAGGCTTAGGCTTAATGTGTCTGGTTAAAAAGCAAAGCTAGTAAAGCAAATATCTTGGTAGTAGATGAAGTTGCTAATAGTTGTGATTGGAAGACAACTGGGTTATATAATCAAACAATTTAGAGAAGATTAGGTGAATGCAGCCTATAACTGTAACCTGTAATCTGTTTTCAGAAAATGACTTGTCATTTCATCAGTTGTGATGTCCTTATCAACATTGCCCTGATACTTGGTTGCCCCTATGACAAAGTTTAGTTGGGGTTTTGAAATAAAGTTTCCTGAATTCAGGTCTTCCAAATGCACAATGTAGTTTTAGAAATTTTTGGTTCAATTTTGTTGGATTCACTTGGATTTCTTTGCTCTTTGAATGCCATGGGCATCATGTACTGAACTGTATTTACGAGTGGTGTCACTTTTGACTCTTTTTCCAGTTTAGCATAATTTATAGAACTGGTTGCTTTTTGTGGACCAAAGTAAGCAAATGTTGTACTGCCACGAGAAATTGATTTGATGTTGCTTGATTGTTGTTTGCGGATGTTGTGCTTGCTGATTTGGTTAGTTCCGGCATACCTAGGCTGTGTTTCCTTTCTGACTCGTAATTTCACCTGATTATGGAATTAATAATATCACAAATGTTATTCAGAAAACTGATCCGGGAAAAAAATAGAAACACAGAGAATTGTAGCTTACCCACTCTCTCTTTCTCTCTCCTTTCGGCTTTCTCTTTTCTTGATTTTTATCTGTTGAATCAGTCATTATTACCTTGGTTCAGGTGATCTGTCTGCTGGACATAGCAGCACCACCAACATGTTTAAGCAAATTCTTAGCAAACTTCCCCGGAAGTTAACAAAACCTGACAAATCTGACTCTGCTGAGTCTGGACGTGATTCTAGTAATGTTTCTCCCAACTCGGGCAATGGAATCCAATGTACTAACATTGCCAGCACACTTACAAGCCGACTGAATGTGGTTAAACGGGTGTCTTCAGCAGTTTTCCCATCAAGCATCACGGCTGGAGTGGAAGCAATAGACCCCCATCTATCTTTTAAAGATGTTTCCAACCCGCAGAAGCAGAGCCTATTTGTCAGTAAGTTGAACTTTTGCTGTGAGGTTTTTGATCTCAGCGATCCAGATAAGAACTCTGTTGAGCAAGATCTAAAGCGCCAGACATTGATAGATCTTGTTGATTTTGTATCTTCTGGTTCTGCAAAGTTTTCAGAACCAGCAATAGCTGCAATGTGCAAAATGTGTGCAGTTAACATGTTTAGGGCTTTCCCGCCCAAATTTCGCTCTAGTTGTGGTGGTGAGACAGAAGATGATGAGCCAATGTTTGACCCTGGTTGGTCCCATTTGCAAATTGTGTACGATCTGCTCCTCCGGTTTATTAGTTATGGTTCCCTTGATGCAAAAGTGGCAAAGAAGTACGTTGATCATTCTTTTGTTTTGAGATTGCTCGAGCTCTTTGATTCTGAGGACCCGAGGGAGAGAGACTGCTTGAAAACAATTCTGCATAGGATTTATGGGAAGTTTATGGTGCACAGGCCTTTTGTCCGAAAAGCTGTGAGCAATATCATCTATCGTTTCGTTTTTGAAACAGAAAAACACAATGGAATTGCTGAGCTGTTGGAGATTTTTGGTAGTGTAATTAGTGGGTTCGCCTTGCCTCTGAAAGAAGAGCACAAGATATTTTTATGGAGGGCTCTGATTCCGCTCCACAAACCAAAATCAGCGGCTATCTATCATCAACAACTGACATATTGTGTTGTACAGTTCATAGATAAAGATCCAAAGTTGTCTGGTTTTGTGATGAGGGGGCTATTGAAATACTGGCCAATAACTAACAGTCAGAAAGAGTTGATGTTTTTAAGTGAGTTGGAAGAAGTTTTGGAACTGACTAGCATGGCGGAATTTCAAAGCATCATGGTCCTACTTTTCCGGCGCATAGGATGCTGCCTCAATAGCTCCCATTACCAGGTACTATATTTTTTATGTTGATACTGTTTAGTACTTGAATGGTTGTTGACAAAAGAGACTGCTTCCGATAATATCTTTGTCGGCCTGTTAGAGTAATGTCTTTGGTCAAGTAAGAGTTCTGTATGATACCATTCATTTTGAGTGTCTACTTTCATCATGCGATTTTTCCGCTCTATATACTCAAATGAACTTCTAGCTACCACCCATATATGATTATGGTGACTCACATATGTGATGAAGAACCTTTTTCTGCATGTTGGATTCATCTTGAAGATTTGGAGAGTGCTACTAGGGATTGATGTATACCATATAGTAGAGAAAATCCCGAGCCTCCAATACATGATTGAGAGTGCTTCTTACTGTACCACAACTAACGGCTTGTTTGGTTGTCCCGTGAAATGCATTGGATATGTTTAAATCTTGTTAGCATTTGAGGATACAAATCTATTAGCTTTAACAATCTATAAAAAGAACACTTTAGCCACCAATGGCTAGGAAGTTCACAATTATGAATTTGTTAATTAGATTGTTATAGAATAGAGTGTAATACAAATACTGAAGTTAATTTCCTCTCTTTCTTTTTCCCTGATTATTTTCAGGTGGCTGAACGAGCACACTTGCTGTTGAACAATGAGCACATCCTCAATCTGATTACACACAACCGGCAGGTGATTGTGCCAATTCTTGTCTCAGCTCTTGAGCGGAACGCCAAGAATCACTGGAACCAAGCAGTGCTGAACCTGACACATAACACGCGGAAGATGATATGTGAGATGGATGAAGAGTTAGTAACGGCCTGTCAACATAAGTTGGAAGATGAAGACTTAAAGCTAAATATGGTGGCTGAGAAGCGGAAACTGACATGGGAGCGGTTGGAAAAAAGTGCTGCTGGTCTTCAGTCCGTGGCAGCGCCACTGCCGAGCACTATTCTAATTCCAGTAAAACCAGTCACTGCCACATGCTATGTTGCCTGCTAAATGCTGAGAAGTGATGATCAAACATAATTTATAGTAGCCGATGTGATTGCATGTAGTAGTAAATCTTGGTTCTATTTTTTGTTGTTGCCAAGTTTGGAATGCCAATATTGTTTGTATATGTGGTATAAGATATTAAGTGGATGTTGTATTATGAGTGGTGATGCATTGCATTGCATGGTGTTAGGGTCACAACAGCTCTTTTATATGCCAAATATGTATGTACTGTACACCTATATATAATTCTCAAGTATATGCATGGGCTATCTGTTTTAGCCTTTATTTTTATTTTTATTTATTGCATATTGTTTTTTGGTTTTGGTGAAGAATATGGCTTTCACATCTTCACATTCATAGCAAGAATGTTGAAGATGGGACTGACATCACTTCTGTTTATTAAGCAATAATTTTTGCATCTACATGAAATGTCAAATGATTTTGAGACCATTTTTGCCTCACTATTAAGGAAAATATTGTTGAAACTTTTTTTATGAAAGAAGTGCACTGTTTTTCTACAAATGATTTTCATTTGTAATTTTGCTCAACTAGGCGCTCACTTAAAATATGACCCACATATTTTATGAATTCACATTGCATAAATAAATAAGAGTAAATTAATTATTTAAATGAAAAGACTTTATTATAAATCTATATTGTTGGTTCTATTTTCAACTCATAAGTTATACAAATTGTTAGTTATGAACCGCTCATGTTGCTCAATTACGCACTCACTTAAGACATGGCCCGCATATTTTATGAACTCAAGTAGTATAAATAAGAGTAAATTAATTGTCTAACTGAACGGACTTTGTTACAAATTTGCATTGTTGGCTCTATTTTCAACCTATATGTTGTTAGTCCTCAATTGTTTATTTTTAAATTAGAATATAGTTGATTGTATGTGATTTTATGTTTTTTTAATACATTACTTCGAAAACACGTTACTTTTAATGTCAAGTATAAAGATCGCATTTAAAACTATGGAAATGTCACATTTTATCTTACTTAAATGCCCTCCAATAACTAAGTAGATGTAATTACTATTCTAATAGTTTAAATGAAAAAGTCAAATTTGAGCGTGAAAAATGTGTTTGATGAAGATGATGACGTGGACAACAACAAAAACACACACAAGTGAGTTAGTGCCAATAGAGATAAGATACGGTATGGAAATGAGAGTACCTAATCATGAAGGCACAGCTGTCCGCTGACAGTTGAGAGTGAAATGGACCCAACAAATAATAAATATTTTGAAAAAGAAATTAATTACAAGAGATAATATGGATGGAGTTGGTAGGTACCACCTATCTATACCAATATGCATTTTAGCCATCTCAAACCCCATAAATACTGAAACAAACAATACTGAAACAAACAACAAGCTTCCCATTTCCATCTCTGTAGATATATACATATATTATATATTGTCTCTCTGGTACTATCTTTATTTTATTTATTTGTACTTTCATCAACTATATATTCAGCTTCACTTGATGATATACATATATATGTTTAACTATAGCTTCTTAATCTTTTTGTTTCACTAATTGTTTATAGGTAGCAAAGAGAGAGACAGCATGGATCCGCCAGATACTCAAGAAATGTCGTACTTAGATCATATTCAGAAACGCAAAGACGAGAAAGGCTGTCTTTATGCATGGTTTGTTTTTTTATTCTAAGATCAGAACATCACATGAATTCACAACATACATGCATGCATGCATGGCCCATTGCTTTTTGTTACATACATTGAATTTGAAAGCTGAATGATGAGATGGAGTTAAGAGTTTGAAATGAACCTTTTGTTGTCGGTTGATAATGCAGTTTGTTCACCGCGTTATGCTGTTTCTGCTGTGTCGAGACTTGCGAGTGCTGCTTGGACTGCCTTTGCTGTTGCTTTACTTAAGAAGATGCCAAACCAGAGTGGGAGATTCAGACTCCATAGTCTTCATCAACCACCATTCCAATAATTGTATTTTTAACCCTGTAAAAGAGGGTAGCCACTGTATTCAATTGTTAATTATCGGTAAATAAAGTGTTTCAACTATTTTATGCTCAATGATTCTGCCTCCGATCTTATCTGCGAAATGAAAACCAACAAAAACATGAATAAAGAGATACAAAGCTCACCTGAAGAGAACCAGAGCATGCTTGCCTGAGATTGCTGAAAATGTCGTGTCCACGAACAAAACTGAAAACATTAGTAATATGAATGAGGTTCTCTCGAAAACTCCACAACTTTCAAGTTTAAACCTGGGAGATACAATCCAGCAACAGCAGTGAAATTCAACCAGTCACAAGGATAAACCCTACATAGCAAGTGTATATATAAATTACAGTTTTAGAGTGTAAACAGCTCAGCTAGGCCATGCCAGCTCACTTATATTCTAAAAGAAGTGCATATTCCCGAACTCATTCAACATGTTTTACCTGTCACGAAAGCATCTCGTGCTGACATTTATTTCAATGATGTTGAGCAAAGAATCAATATCATGCACATGCACATGTCCAGAATTTTCCATCTGAAAGAGAAGATTTGTTTTGATGTTCTAAATTCAAATTGATCTCCATTTGTCAAAAGATGAGCAACATTGAATGTTTAGATTCACTGTCTGGGGGATACATCATGGTACATGTAAAAATTGCAAACTTTGGGCTTGGTGAACTTGTTACAATGTTATTGTGTAGCAGTTATTAGCCTTCCTACTTTTACACCACAGATTTTAGGCTTCAGAATAGGTACATGCACACAGTTGAAGTCAGTATTGTAGTCAGCAATATTGATACAAGGTTCACTGCATTGTTGTCGAGAATGCTAAGACCTGAAATCCTCTTCACTGTTGGTCCAGGTTTTTCGACAACCTACAAACAAACATGCAAGATTTCTACATTATGCTTTCAATATTACACAATTAACAAATCTAGAGGTGCACAAATACTAGAGTTAAAAATTATACTCCTTCCGTCTCAAAATGTGTGTCCACTTTCTCTCAAAGTTGTCTCAAAATGAGTATCCACTTTTCTTTTCTGGTTAGTTAATTATGCATGAATTACTAACAATAATCTAAGATAAGTTCGTCTTGAGTCTGTTACAGCAAGAGCACATGGGGTATAAGGGAGAAAGTTCAACTCTAACTAACTCACCCTTAATTTTAACAAAAAGAAAATGGGAACTCATTTTGGGACGGAGGTAGTAACCTATTCCTGTCAAATCATTCAACGGAGAATTTAAGTTACCTTATTACGAACAGTGCAAAATCCACTGAATTGCAGAGTTGCTCCCAACAAAGAATCTATCAGACTGCCAGATAGTCCAGCCAGTGCAGACAGAGGTATTACCATTAGTTGCTTAAGAAATAAATCATACGTGCAACTTGTTGTTAAAAATCCAAGCAGAACATATGTGAGTCCGATAACACCTCCAGCAGCTGCAGCTGCTACAAGTCCTGCAATAGTTACACCGCCATTTGTACCCCTCCGAACAGGCTGATAACCACATGAAAATTACGTTAGATTCCTGATAGTGATATCTATAATGCAGTTGACAAGTTAACTTCTATTGTGTGCACACTATCAGAATATCTAAGAAATACAGATATCAGATATAACCGATCATAGCAAAACAATCATCCAAGATTTAGGATGGACGACCGCCTCAATTCAACAAACAAATGATTTAAAAAAAATAATGCAGGTAAATAAGCAAATCATACAGTGAGCCCTATAATGTAGGGCAAACTAGGTCAAACTCTTAAGTAAAACCATTTCATAAAATATGGCAAAACAGTATGGTGAATTCAAATCCATCTCTTCAATATGACATGAGGAAAAAAAGATTCTTAGAAACATTTACGTTGTGTCTAGTTCAGTGTTAGTATTGGTATGATTTTAAACAATATTTTAAATAAGTGGAAATCTCAAAAGAATTTAATGAAGTGTTTAGACACGGCTCCATTTGATGAGTTAGAAAAGATGGAAAAAATGAGCATGATAAATAACCACAATGACTGCTTCCTAGCTCTACTAGACAAGCTGAGAAGCAGCAGAAGAGAATTATATGGCAGTGCGTTTGACATTGCAACAAGTCTGGAAGGAGTCGTGTGCATATGAAACAGGGTTGAGAAGATCATCCATGCCCATATAAAACTTCTATGGATACTATCAAAGGGAAAAGATATCAACCTTGAAGGTTGTGATTAATCGAGGTTGTGCATCACTAAGTACCCCAAGCTCTGAAGACCAAGTATCTCCATTGCAACATGAATACTGACCAATAACACCACCAATAAGAGATGTTAGGAGAGCTGACTCTTTTGAGTCCAAACACCTATCTTGCAATCCCGAGAATCTCCATATGCACAACACCAAAACTGTGGCAATGCCACTATTGGATAGAACTTGAATCCTGGAATATGAAAACAGAAGTAGCAAGGAATACCCAATCAATAAGCCTGCACAAATTTACAATATTATAATCTTACATTCTAACAGCAGCTATGAATAGAGAAAATATGAGTGTTTTACAGATTATGACAGCGATAATAATAAATTTATGGAGGGGTTCCTTTTGTAAACATCTCCCAGTAGCTTTTAATAAAATCAGTGCTGGCCAGACCCATTAAAAGGTTAGAAAGCTTGAAATAAATGGATCAAGGAAACACAAATTACTAAAAGGACCATCTCAATAAGTTCAGTGAATGAAGGACATTTTTTTAGCCTCATCAACTAGTCAAGACCATCAACTTACACTTTTGTTTTTTTATCACTAAGTCCATGTATTCTATCGATCAACTGGGAAAAGTTAAGGCATTGTGAAAGCGTCACTATAACTTAAGCTAGCCTTATTCTTATGAACTGTATTAGGCTTATTTCGTTAGGCTAGTGGTTTTGGTGATTTACTGGTAGAGGTGATGGTGATAATCAAGTACTCTTATCCCAAAACGAGGGTCTTGTTTCTCTAGAAAAAATTGTTCCAAAATGAGTGTCGCCTTTACTTTTTAGGAGATTAGTTGTATACGAATTATCAATAATATCTATGTAATAAGTTAGTCAGACCTTCTCAAGTTTGTTACAACAAATGCATCTAAGGGTACATAAGGAAATGTCCAACACTAATTCACTTCTCCTTCTAGAAAAGAATACAGAACACTAATTTGTAACATAAGGAGTAATTATGGAGAGATCAGATCAATTCGTGATGTCTTTTCAAGAATTTAAGGTGAACAACCAGAAAGTGGTCAGAACAGTTTGGTAGTGAGCAAATGGCCCAGTCAACTAACTAATACTGCATGTGAATCCTGAAAGAATGTAATGAAATTTGTATCACACATAGCTTGTTTATGCCAACAATCAAATAAGACTAGAAACAGTGGACACCAATATGATCTCATCCCATCAAAATCAGGAAGTAACCTAAAGCAATAATACTACTAAAAACACTTGGAAAATAAATTCTCTACTGTTGAAACGTAAAACATCAGATACATAAAAGATGAGAGAATTGGTGGGTACCAATTTCTTTGGCCGCCCTCCTTGAAATCAGCGTCAACAAGGCGCTTCCTCTCCTGGCCAACCTTGGTGAGCTTAGAGGAAGTCATAAAGAAAACAAGCAGCATAGCTCCATACCTAAAATCAAGTAATTGCTGCTTATCGCACATGGAAGAAGAAGACAGAAATCGAAATCGAAATTGAAGATTCAATAATAGAATTCCAAGTGGGAGCAAAGTAGAGTGATAAAATGAAGACCTGTAGCCGACGGCAATGTGGATGGCCATGACAATGAAACCGGCAATAGCTCCGGAGAAGTTGAGTGATTTTTTCCGGTAAGCTCGGAAAGCGATAAGCGAAGCAATTAGCGTGGCGATTATTGGTCGAATCAACGTATTTTCCATTGATGACAGCGACGAAGGAGAAGAAGGAGAGGTCTGGTCTGGTGTTTTGTATAGGGCAGTGTCAGTCCAGAGTCTGGAGACGAGGTTTGGTGAGAAACCAAATAGTCTGGTCCTTCACTTTATTTAGTAGTAACCAGTAACATTTAGATTGGTCCTCTATCGTTCTGTTGTGAGGATTAAAAAAATAAAACATGTAAGTGTACAGATTTCATATTTATTTTGTGGGACAGTAGATATAAATTTTAATTTTTTTCATCAAACAATTTCTTTAGCCATAATCGAATGAGCTCGAAAACATAAATTTCCTTTCATCTACAAATGGAATTATAAATGGTCACGTTACATGAGAGGAACTGAAGTTAGGCAAAAGGTTGGACGAGGGAATCGAATATTGAATATGGGAACATGAAAAATAAATGGACCCGGAAAATACAAAGCACGACTATAGAATGCTAATGATATGATCTTCCTCTTCCCCTCCCTCTTCCTCGCCCCCGTCCTCTTCCCCTTCCCCTCCCTCGCCCTCCATAGCCCGTGCCACCGCTGCCATCACCCATATCATCGCCTCTTTCATAACTGAACATACTCATTCTTATATTCTCTGCTTCTCCCCCGGGTTGACTTCTCTGTACCTGAAAAAGAGGCATCATTAGACAGAGCGAGGAAATGACGGATGACAAGGATAATAGTTTGAGATGCAAGGATTCTCACGTGAGAATGGGAATCTTCTAAATCAAATTGGTTTTGTAGCCTCCATGCAAGATCCTCATCTTGTCGAATGTCTGGAAGCTCATTTATAACAAGTGGTTGACCGCCCGCTTTTCTCTTTTCATATTCATCCAGAGTAAAAACTTGTTGCTCTTCTTGCCTCCCCTTCCCCCTTGGTCTTCGGCCTCTGGAATATCGGTCATTGTTTGATTGATTCATTTTCTGGAGGAGTTTTTGTGCAGCTGCTTGATTTTGCACAGGGGCTGCTTCAGCTACTGCCAGGGGTAAACAAGTATATAAATCAGCATAACAGTAATGTTAAAGTGAGTGATAAAGTCTCACAATAGATAAATATAAAATAGATATTCTATATGAGCTACATAAGATTAATACATATTATAAATGAATTTGAACCTTCTTTTGGACGTTCAGAGCTACTTGGCTTTTCTTCAGTCACTTGCGCTTGGGGAGCTTTATTCGAATTATGGTCTGCTCTAGAATCAGATTTCCACTGTTTTCCAGTCGGCCTAATTTCATTTTTAGGCACAGCTTCCTTAGAACCAAGGCCATCATTGCTCTTGGAGGCTTGTTCCAAATTATCTGCAAACCACCCTTTTATAAGTGAGTTACATAGATAGAGGAGAACAGCTCAGCAAAATACATAAAAATCATATAGCACTGTTTTCCTTCTAATTTTATATAATACATTAAGTAATCTGTTATATTCACTATTCTACATGTAAAATCTGTTCTATAAATGCAGCTAAATATTAGAACCTATTGATCAAGCAATCAAAAGTAATGGCGATTAGGTGATGTATCATATAAACTAAGACCAAGCAGTCAAAAATATGAAGCCACTCTGTATTCAACAAAACTTTTCTTGCCACCCGAATAAATCCCTAAAATCTATTAAAAAATTGTCCTAAAATTCGGAAATCTAAATGAGCATTGTCATTCATCATGCCTCATATGACTGTTTCTAGAAGTACTATATTTTCCACCCATGTAACTAGTACAACCAAAAGACATTGCTATCCAGGAAGTGACTGAGCACATACATAAAAGTAAAATCATAAAAATGTGATCAATGTAAGCAGTGAGCACCTACCCAGATCTAAGCACACTGCAGAGACCAAGCAGTAGAAAATTTTCTTTTCGCCTTAATAAATCCTTGTCACATATAGATATGTGTCTTGAATCATTAAGTCATCCCCTAGGGGACCTATTTTAACATTTAAATCATAATAATAACCTCAAAACTGAGAAGCTATTAAACTTTTCAAATGCTAATAACTATATTGCCATATCCAAGAAAAACAAGTTGAGTCTAACCATGTGTATTGTCTGCCTTAAATATATTGATACTAGTTTGAATAAAGCATCAAAATACAGAAACGATCTTGTAGAAAAACATATACAATGTAATGACAATTGCCATGTAACTAAGTACCATAATAGAACCAAAAAGCAAACCGAGTTAGAGAAAGTTTTGGAGCACTGACAAGAATTTTTGCCTTGTTGGGCAAGCCGACGAGAGGGTGGCCCAATTTGCAGTTTCTCAAATTGGGGAGGACCGCCATTATCACCATCCTGTGGTATTCTTAAAGAGCGAGCAAAACCTGAATATTTTTGGTTCATCTGCCATTCTTCATAAAGTGATTGAACAACACCTCCTAATATAGTTATCACTTTTGAATTCAAACAAACTATGCCACTATGTATTGCAGCTTTGTTTTCAAGACGAACCTGCAACAACAAAGAAACAAAAAGGGAAAACAGTAAAAGATTATCATAAGGCAGACAAAGTATTCAGATATGCACAAAAAACTCGGGTTCGGTATACTTGGTGAATTTAACAATAACTAATAAAACACGGTAACCAAAATTAAACAAGAATTTTGTTGTCGCACGCATATCAGCTCATTGGGTATCACTAGACAAAAGTAAGGCAGTATTGGAAAATGTGTTTGTACACTAAGTGAAATTGATGATGAATTGATGATAAATAACAGAAAGGCTAACTTGCAGAAGAAAATGAAAATCCCAAAGAACACTAGAGTAATTTCTTTAAACGGCTTTATTTGTACACAAAAGAATTATAATTTATAATGGTCTCTTACAAAATAGATGCAAAGTAGTTGACAAGTTCAGCACTTAACTAGGTCTTGCTCATGAGCTTCTCTGTAAACATAACATCTCACCTCAGATGATAGATTTCAGAAGTGTACAGTACTACAGTGAACATGTTTGACAACTTCAAACCAATTCACATCTAAACTAGGCAAACTGCAATATAAATTTAACCCAAAAATCAAATTCAGGCCCTGATTGGAGAGGCAAGTACAGACAACCCATTACTCAACCAAGGATTCAAAAAATTAAATGAAAATATTACTGGAACTCATCATCCAGTTTTTTCAAAACCTTAACATACTAACACGTTCTCCAGTCCCTTGAAAACTATTGGCATCTAAATGATGATGAAATCTAAGTTTTAGCCTCAACACTAGAGCTTTGGAAATCTTCAAAAGACCTAGCCAGCTAGTTTCCTATGTCTGCAATATTGACTAACCACTTTATCATCCAAGTTAGAGATTCATACCACAAATAAATAAGTCTTTAAGGTGTGCGCAATCTGTCTTGGACTCAACAAGATTCAGTCTACATTTTCAGTTAAATCTTCCCTATCCTTGATAGTTTAATATAAAGTCGATGCTCTATTCCTCTAGGTTTAAGTGACAAACTGAAATCATCCAAATCCTTCTGTTCCTCCTCTTATGGAAACATAAGAAATAGTTTATTGGCCATTGACATGAAAGCAAATGTATAAAACTAACAGGTTCTGGTGAATGAATTTTAAGCAAACAAATGAAGTAGCATGCTGAACAAAACTGAAAATACCTTAGTACCCGGAACCACATTATCAGGTATAGACGGTATATGAGAGAACTCTACAGCAGTTATCTCGCTGTGGCCATCAGTGAGACCTAATCTCAAAAGACGCCGACTGCTCGAACTCCCCGACAACCGCTCTATGCTGTTTTTAGATATGTCTCTCACTGAAGATATCTGATAAATCAAATTTGAAAAGTGAAATTCATAATTCAATTTCCTGCTCTTTCTCAGCAGCCAAACAGACAGGCATAAGAAAATTCAGGAATAGAGAGCGAATGAGATTACCTGAAGGACTTTGGGGCCGAGAAGAGAAGTGGACTTGCGGAAGAGAGTTGGGTCCGGCAGGGACTTGGCTCCGATGGATCTGAGGTCCATGTTGACGAGCTCTTGTTCGACGGAATCCGCCGTGTAGGTGCCGTCATCGGCCATGGCGGATTGGATGGAGATCATGGCTTTGATTTGTTCGAGGTCCGAGAAGGACCATCCTCTGGTTCTTAGGGTTTCTATCACTGCCTCCGTATCAGCGAAGCTCTCCATTTTTAGCGGTTGCGTTTGTGCGGTTGCAGTGTTTGAAAACCTAGCAATATATGTCTGTTTGGTGCTTACAGTCGATGGTGGCGATCCGTGTTCGCGGGTCGTGTTTATGTCGTGTTGAAAGTTTAGTATTATGTTAAATGGGTCAATGCGAATCTGATATGTTTATTAAATAGGTTAAATTACACGACATGTTTACAAACGGGTTGACACGACACGATATGATAGAATGTTTAATAATCAAGTTTATGTTGACACGACACAACATGACACGATTACACAAACGAGTTTAGGTTGACACGGCTCAACTCGACACGATTAGCTTATATGTTGTTGACCCGATTATCTATTTAAATGATATTGAATTAGAGTTTTTTTTCTTAAAATTACAAGTATGCGCTTAAAAAGATTCAATAACACGATAAGAACCCGTTTAATTAAACGGGTTACGTGGGTTCAATACGAACCCGACACGATTATTAAACGGGTTGAAAAATTAGACACGAACCCGTTTAAGATGAATCTAAACCCGCTTAACTTCGTATTGTATTCATGTCATGTCACGTGTTATGACCCAAATTGCTAGCCCTAGCTACTTTTACGGTGATTTTTGGTTCCGGGGAGATTTGCAATATTTCGGCTGAGAAAGAAAACGTGCCCCGGAAAGATCTGTTTGGATACGCAGATGCAGAATTCCAACTCTATATTATAAGTCTCCCAGAAAAATGAATACATATTTTCTTAAATGTCTGATACTATTTGAAAAAGTATAAGTTAACATGCTCATGTGACAAATTGAACTCTAACAAGCAGATGTAAAGCCAAAAAGGGTCTTCTAGCACGTCGGATACCTTCTTGAAGGCTGAATATAGTTTCTAAGGCTTTTCCCTACCTCTCCACTGGTTAAGAAACCTTTGAGAGTCCCATAATATAATACGCCAATTATGAAACTCTTGAAAATTCTAAGGAGCTTTACTCTAACAAGAGCATGTCCAAGAAGTTTGCAAAGAGCTTTAATTTTATTTTATTTTGAAGAAAATGATATGATATTCCTTTATAAAAAAAAATGAAATGCGTATATATCATGTAATTTAGTTTTTTATAGAACCGTAAAATTTATTCATTCATCAAATCCAACTTAAAAGCATAATAATCGATGCCGGCAAAAAATCCGGCTCGAAACAAACATCTTTTGACATATAATTAAAATATTTAACTAATTTATGAGCTACTTTATTCACACATAGAACATGACGAGTCTTGAAAGGATTCTCAAAAATCAAAACGTCTTCCAATGATATAGCTATTTGAGATAGTCCTATTAAAAAGAACATTTATAAAATGGTGGGCAAAGAGTACTTGGTCCCTCTCTCTCTCTAGATGAGTTTCCATTCAACATCTGTCCATATCATAATTAGAAATGTATAAATTCATAGCATAGATTTGTTAAAACTCCAATAGAACATTAATTAATGCTAAAAACTCCCAAAGAATTGCAAGTGTCACATACAAAACTAATATCCAGTCAAGCTACAATTGATTATAAAAAAAAATATAGGAGTTGGGCACACCACACCATCCCCTTGGACCTCTCTAAATTTCATATCTAACCATATATCTCTTCAAATCTTGTCTCACTAAACCTAACAAACAAGACAAAACATTTGTGTAGCTCCAAAATGAATCTTTCTGCGTATTATCTCAACTTTCTTCTTCTCTTTCCTTTGATCATAGTTCCAGTTAACGCACAATTTGTAGGTTCAGTGTGCAATATTGTAAATTGCGGACAAGGAACTTGCATGCCTGCAGTTACTGCACTCGGCTTCGAATGCGAGTGCAAGCCTGGTTGGAACAAGCCTGTTGTTGGTTTCTTGACCTTCCCAACCTGCACTGTCCCTAATTGTGAGATAATTTGAGTCCGTTTAGTTGTAGAAAAACTTGGAGAAAATACTCCACAACTATGCGGGCCATAACATTGATTTTTTACTATTTACAGGTTCAATCAATTATCACTGTGGAACGAGTCCTCTAACATCTCCTCCTTCGCCTCCTCCAGTATTTAACTTATTCGATCGTACTCTTCAATCTCCATAGTTTTGATCGATTATGCAATTACTGAAATCATTAACTATTGTTTGAGAAAGCTTGTTTTTTTTTTTGTTGGTGTAGCTTGTAGTTATACTTGGTGTGGAGATGGAGCTTGCTCGAGAAATGGATCTGCTGCTGCCTGCAACTGCTACGCCGGATCTTCGAATCTGCTGAACTCGAAGAGCATGTCGTGCGTGAATGAATGTAATAATTAACATTTGTGAGAAATTGCATGTGAAATATATATTGTGAGGATTGAGTTGAGGTTTGTGTGTTCAGGTTTTATGGGGGAAGATTGTAATGGGCTTGGGATTGGTGTGTCTTCTCCACTCATTCCTACTGGGTTTTTTCCAGATCCTGCAACTTCACCTCCACCTCCACCTCCTTCCGATTCCAACAACGGTACATATACATACATACATATAGGAAAAAAAATGTCTCAACCATGTCAATAAGATGATATTGATGGAAAAATTGGGGATTAAACACAAAACTCATAAACTAAAAACTTGAATTTAAATCAAGAATAAGATGAGAAAACTTAGCTCAATTG
>JAYMSZ010000313.1:0-21693 GCA_036897665.1 Pelargonium citronellum
AGTGACATCCCAATGTCCTATGACAACGCTTTGTCATCAAACAACAGTATACTAGTCTAAACCGTATCACCATTGACTGTACCATGGTGATACTCAACTAGGGACACGGTTAAGAATAGATGAACTATCTTATGATTAAACTTCAAGAGTACTATCCATATCACATAGATAGTATTTGAAGATTTGGCAATGCCTACGGTTATGATGTAGCCGATACTACAAAATGTTCTATCACAATCATACAAATGATTGGTCTCTAGGGCAATTTTGAAATTAAAAAAAATGGTCATGTGTTGGGCACATGACCTAATTATAAACATATTCCGTTAAATGTAATTGATGGAATGGAAAGTGGTTAGTTCAGGGTATCTAAAAGTTCAGGGCATCCAGAGTTAAAATGTGTTAAGTATATGATATGTACGTGTAATTATCCCTAAATAAAGAGATGACATGGTTGAACAAACAAACTATACAATCTCTCTCTTTACCCTAGAAACCTTAGTCATCATCTTTAGTTCTTCAATAAAGTTTTTTCTTTGAACTATCGTAGATCTTTTTTGGTCAGCGGTGGTTAAATAGTTTTTGCACACATTTCTTTTATCTAATAAATAAAAATTTAGCAGATTCAACCTGATTAGCCTTGTTTTTCCATTGTTTTCATCATCACTATTGACATCATCTCTTTCAATCCATTTGCAGACGACGTATTATCACATCCGCCTCCATTATTGGTTAGTTTGTGAGAGTATGTTTAGTACCAATAGATTGATTCTTTTCATGTTTTTTAAACTGTATTTTAGTTTTTATGTTGATTTTATAGTTTGTTTTTACTCCCTTAGTGGATGTTGCGATATGTCTTTATGTGTTGGAAGTTTTATTTTGTCTTCTCTTATTAGAAGTTTTTTGTGGTGGAATTTGATGTACTTCAAGTCTTAGAAGTCGTGAAGATCAAAGGAGAAAATAAAAGCAGTGCCTTCAGTTTGATTGTGGGTGATGGTTTAAATCTTGTTGAACATATAACTAATATAGATTTTTGTTTTGCTAGTAGGTATGCGAATTAGGTGACTTATATTTCATATAGGTCGACCCGTTCTATGTCAAGCTTAGAGGAGTGAGTAGACCTACAGGCTCCAAACGGGATTTCATATTTGTAATGTTTTATCTTTAACTAATATTAGTTTGTATCTCGTGCGTTGCACGGGCACAAAGAACAATTTTTTTGTTTGTTATACACAGATTGTTACTACCGTTCAAATACAATAAAATCAATTTATGCACATAATATACATAAAATACAAAGTATGATCAAATTGATAACTCGTACAAAAAAATAAAATATATACAAAATTAAGAAATACAAAGTAATTTACTTTCATTCATCCATTCAAATGAGAAATCATATTGTTTACCTCATCCCTAATTAGTGTCCTTCGATCTTCTCTAGACTGATACATATGTAGATGCATTCTCTTCGTACTTTTGACTTCATCCCCAATCAACATCCTCCAATTTTTCGTACAACTTACAACACATCAATAATACAACCTCTATTTATAGTTATCAGTTAGAATTTACACATTCATTTAACTTGTAATAGTAACTTAACTTGTCATATTAGAATTTCATATTGATGAATTCCTATATCTTAACCAATTAAAATTTAGAAATGTGTTTATTTGTAATTATGAAAAAATTTGTGGCAAAATTAAAAATTTGATGACGTGGCACTTTAATACGCGTTATAAACCTCTTTTTTGATCCAGCTTTTATAGTATGCATAGATTTGTCTACATTAAAAAAAGCATGGAAAACAATTGGAGTCGCTAAGAGCAGTACACGTGTTGCGGTGGGTTGATTCGGTGGGGGCTGGAATGGCATGGGCGCGTAATTTGCGTCCATTACGTGTCACCAAACTCCAAAGCATAATAGTTCCTTCCTCTCCAAAATTTCAAATTACATTCAACTTCTTCTTCTTCTTCTTCTACAACTCTGCTCTGTTATTCCTCATCATCGTCTCTCTCTGCTCTGAGTTTGGGACAATGGCATTGGTTTCGTTCGTAAATGCTAGTTGTGCTGTTTCTTCAATGGCCTTATTGTGTCCCTCCCAATCCCTACGCTTCGGCTACTTGCTCGGACCTAACTCTTCTGGAGTCTTTAATGTCGCGAGAACCGTTGGCCCAACTACTTCTCTCTCTCCCCGTCCTCGGCTTCTCTCCAAACCGCTCTCGCTGGTCTCTTCGGCGGCCCCGGATGAGGAATTGGTGAGCACTCTCAACTCTGGGTCCCCGATTTGTATCCTTCCCTTTTCTTTCATTTCTAGGTCTACTTCACTATGTGAAATTCAATCTAGTGTAGATATTGTTTATGTTGAGGACTTGTTATTCATGAGCTGATCAATGTATTTTATCTTCTTATTTGAAATTGAGCTATTCACAGGGTTTGCTTCTTGAGATAACAATAGAAAGATTGGTTGATAGATAAATTATTATTATTATTAATATCAATTTTTGGTGAGAAAAATGATCTCAGCCATAGAGTTAATGGTTGAGACTAGTTCAAACGATTAACACTAATACCAGCCAGCACAAATCCAATTAAAATGTGTCTTGGCTGAGTCTTAACCATGAACTCTAATGGCTGAGAATCCTTGCTCTCGTTTTTGGTAGTGTATTATTAAGTATTGGCAATTGGATCGTTAGGCTTTTGTTCCACACTTTCTGCTCTGTTTTTTCCTGGGCTGCCCATGGTTTGGTTATGCTTTTATTTTGTACCAGTTATAGAATGTATTTTGTCTAAACCGCATTTTAATTTTGCTCTTTATTTAGAATTCCTTGTTGTCTAATTTTTCTAGTTTTCAAAATGAAATGACATTGTGTCCTAGCCTGCTGCAATATAATTTTCAAGCAAGAGTTTTAAGATTAATATGCTGGCTGCATTTTGCTTTCTGTATTCCATGTGACTTGTGAGGTTGTCTAATTTTTCTACTGAGCCTGATGGGTGGCGGCACTTTATGTCCCAAACTTGTTGCCTGTTGGGTTGAGCTGTGGATGTATGTGAAAGTACTTTGTAACTTTCTTTTACAAAGTTTGACATTTGTGAAATATGCTAGCACGTGGGTAAGTTACAAACTGTAGTTTAATTACCAGTGTCTACTCATTCTATTTTTAGTTTTTTACAATACAACACTTTAAAGTTCCTCATTTACATGAGTCAATAGTATCCTTTGATGGCCTTTTTCAATTTTAATTTCTTGAAGCATTCAAATATCGAAGTGGTGAAGGAAAAGGATGATATCAAATTGGGAGCTCAAGAAGCATGGAAAAAGGTTCTAGCTTCTTTCAAAGAACAAGCCTTAAAGATGCAAAACATATCACAAGAATCCTATGATTCATACTCTAAAAAAGCAATAGTCGTTTTAAAGGAAACTGCAGAACAGTTTAAAGTTCAAGCAGACAAGGCAAGGTATGATCTCAGCACCTTAGCAAAAGAAATCAGTGAAGAGAGTAAAGGATACATCTCAACAGCCACAGAGAAATCCCCTGAACATGTGAAGGAGGTTTTCAACATGTTTACTTCCTCAATTGATGATGTGCATGATATTTCTACACTCCGCGACTTTAACGTTGGAATACCTTATGGTATGTGCAGTATTTTATAATTTGTTGCATTTAACAAGATGACTTAATTGTGTCAATTTGTGAGTGAAATGCTACAGCACAGAATGATAGCACCATAATGGAATAGGTTTGATACACAAGTGGCTTTAATTTTTATCTGAATATTACTATGATGATATTATTTGGCATATATACAGAAACTACGAGATGTCGATGTTTGGTGCCTTATGTTTTTTATTTATGTTCTCTTTTACTTTTATCATTCTGTGTTTGTCATTGCCATGTTATTACTACTATTTTGCAGGCTTGCTTCTTTCTCTTGGTGGCTTTCTTTCCTTCATGATAACAGGCAGCATATCTGCTATTAGGTTTGGCGTTATACCTGGTATTGCTCTTTTGGCTTTAAGTGTATCAAGTTTAAAAGCACAGAAAAGACTAGGATCTTTCAGTGTCGCCTTGAAAGGGCAGGCAGGTTAGTACATAGTTCCTTTTTATCATCATCAAACATGGACAATACATAATGTTCTGCATATTGATATTGTTGCAATGTTCCTGGTCATTGCATCTGTTTCATTTTTCTTTTTGCAAACATAAGGTGGGGAACCTGAGTATTCTCATTTTCATTTTTATTCAATTAGGAAGTGTCTTTATTATTTTATATCGTCAAGTTTTTGGATATTTTCATCAACATTAGTTTACGGAGTTGCATTTTTATAAGCATGGAATGGTCTATCAGTTATAATTTCTCTAAAGAGCAGCCTGCTTCAGCCTTGGTAGATCTGAAACTTCTCCATGCATATTGTATCAGCCCAATAGTTTAGCCACCATCTTCACATCTTAGTACACTATTAGCCCATCAACTTCACCTTCTTGGTAATTCATGCCAAATCATTATTTTCTACACTAGAGAGGGATCTGGAGTTCTATAGTAATAAACTCACATCAAAAGCTTAGTGCTGCAGAGCATTATATGATCCCAAATCTAGGATTCAATAGCAAAATTTGCTCTCATTATGTTTTCATGTAGGAAAATATTTTCTTTGATAGATAATTAAGTCAAGTTAATGATGTCTGAAAGTTCACTATTTTATTCATACATAGTTGTATGTTCTTTCATAAGACTCGTGACTTCATTTTCTGACCGAACTGTTGGCTCTGCAGCAATATCAGGTTTATTATTTCTCACAGATATATCCTTGCTGTCTCAGGTACGAGGTCTTCATCCCGCTATTTTCTAGTTCTTCCTTTGATCGCCTGGAAAACTTATTGATTTGATATGACTATTATATTTCTGACATTTCGTCTCCTTTTTTCCTCTTACAGAAACCTTCTTATCATAATTATTTGTCCACCTTCATCAGGTTCCAATGATTATTTTGTGCTCTAAATTAATAAGCATCTCTTTTGTTTCTTTGTTTTATTTATACTATAGTTGGTGGTTGCATATTTTGTTCTTCTTTCCTCTCCAGTTTTTGGGTATCTGTCAGAAGATAAAGCAATCTCGTATTACTTTTTCAAATATCGAGCAGAGTAACTTCTAGACCAACGAAACACATGCAGAAAGAAATGCAACCAAACATTTAATTAAAATTGGCAAATTGGAATAGGAGCAACTTTAGGTTAATCACAGTGAGATACTTAGTTTTTATGCTTCGCACATGTGTAAACTGAGAAGATTCCAAGTAATGCCATTGAGGTTCCCAGCCCTTAATGGTATCTGTTGTTTGAGTAGGCCAGCAGTAAATCCTGTCTCCATTCGTTCTCTTGCTTTATCTGTTGCATGTTTTTCACGTCATATTGGTGATCTTGTTTCTTGGCAAACTGAAAATAATTTGTATAGGCAAGAAACTTCAAAATCTATACTAGCAGGATTGTAAACTATAATCTTTTGGGCATCATCTAAATTTCTAATGTCCCACTGTGCTCATCTTTTGCAGTGCTGGAGTAGCAGCATTCTATCTGTATAGGATCATGCATGTTAGTGAGCCTGAGCATAAGAAAGGCCCAGTTTACAAACAAGCACCAGAAGATTAATGCATATATTCATTCAGGTTTCGCCTAGCTTGGTGTATGTTCAATAGTAATTTCCAAGATCGTTCAATTCTTCTACGTGAAGTCAGATATTCAAATGTAAGTGTTATGGCAATTTGTAGATATTCAATAGTGAAGTGTTGTGGCAATTTGTAGATGTTCTGATGTCATACCGTAGCTATTGGCAACTTCCGATTACATAAAATTAGATTTGAATTAACTTGTGTGCCAAGTTTTTCTCTGACCCTAGCTACCCTAAAACCACGAGTTTAGAACAACAAAGTCCAATATTTTCATTTTATGACAATTGCAAAGTACAAAATAGAATATTTTAGACCGCTTAAAAAATCACGAGTTTAGTACATTGAAATAGAATATTTTAGACGCTTAAAATCACGAGTTTAGTACAATGAAGTCCCAAGGCCTGCGTCCAATCCTTAAAACTGGATCTATAACATAACAAACAGAAACCAAGCCGAGATCGGATGTATAAAAACTACGTGTTATTGATGATTATGTGCACCATTCAACATGCAAAATTTACATAAACAGTGATACAATCCCAACCGCAAATAACAACAGTCAAATGCTGACCAAAGAAAGATTCTAGCAAATGATAGGTAGGAACCATTATAATGGTCCAAATGTGTGGGAATTAAGATTTGGAAATATCATATCATCTACTTCCCAACTTCAGTGTGTTTTCAAACATCTCGACGTACATTTTCATATGTCCCCGTGGGAAACATGGTTATGGTTAGGGACCTCGGCTTGACTGTCCAACGGCATGTACTGCGCCATGATTGCCCTTATCTCGGAGTCCATGTATCTCTGCACAGCAAGTTCATGATAAAGTTAATACACTATATACGCCTCTCAACCAATCAGTTTGTAATAGATAACTTCATTATTAAATTAACTATGAGAACAAAACATTAGGTCCCTGATGAGAGTAGAGTGTGTGTGTGTCCTTCAATCGGGAATATTAAAGCATTCGAGTCATACCCTGATTCTATACTTGTATATTGCATATCCAGCAACTCCAGCAGCAGCCAACCCAAGGATAATAATCCAGACAAAGCTCCAGCTAACTTCCGAGTTAGCATCCTTACCTGCACGTCAAAAACGGAAAACAAATCGACACCAAACTGTTTTAGATAGGAGCAACGCAATCTTGTCTCATAATGGAGGTAAAAGTTGTCAATAGCTAAATCCGACAAAATAATTTGTCTATACAGCTAACTGTCACAACTTCCAAGTTCCAACCATAGCATTCTTGATAATCTAGGAAACCTTTTGTTCAGTACTTATTACATTGAAATATTAGTTTCATATCAGTGATTATTTGATGTATTTTGTCAAACCAGTTGGCATTCGTTAGACAAGTAAAAACCAATGTAGATCCAAGATACTCACTTATACATGTGTCATGTTCTCGCATATACAATGAGCCACCTTTACAGCTACATTCATAACTGCCCCATGTGTTCTTGCATTTGCACCCTAAACACTGGCAAGCAAGCTTCTCTTTGCACTCGTCCACATCTGAAAATGGCCTAAAGTTAAAGAAAACGAACTACAGAGCATTTGACCTCAGCAGAAATTCCTAAGAAAACGAATATCAAGTAAAGTGTCAATCCAATATACCTTCACAAGAATTGACTCCATCACCCTTGAATCCTGGTGGACACTTGCAACCTTTTGAATTATCATCCTGAATAACCCAAAAGAGAAACGGTATCATTATAAGCAGAAAGGAAACAAGCATGGTAAGGTGTTATACATAGTTTCAAGCAACTTACAATACATGCAGAATAAGTCCTGCCACCTTCAGTTTTCCTCCAACAGCCTCCATTATTCACTTCACAGCGTAAAGCTCCTGACGCTGTTGATCAACACGGGAAAAGATATGATATATATGTATGGACATTACACATACAATACATATTTACTCAATGGAGCATAAACAAGGATGCTGAAGTCACTGGCCTAGCCAGTAGAAGCATTTTAAGCCACTGAAGAACACACCCCTCATACACACGAGCACACACACTCATATGATACTCTATGGACAGCTAAAAAAAGAAATTAAACCTCTCTCTCGAAGTACATAGTTGGGCATAATCACCAAAACATTTTTCAATGCAGCAAAGCTATTCTAAAAGTATATACCATCTAAGGACTAGAAGTCTACAACGGTGCCTACAACTCTACAAGAGCATCTAACTACCCAAATACACCAAAAACTTGTTAAGGTCAACACTGAATTCCCAGACCCTGCAGTAAATAGTCTACAAAATTTGATATAGACCCTCACATGTTCACAACTTGATCTTTGTAACTAAAAAATAAATGTCAAGACAAATGCGCACAAGTAACCTATTGCAGATTATGTGATTCCATGGTATTACATGCACAAGATTGAATTTAAACTTGATTGGATAAGCATTTACCTTCGCAGTGTGTATAACCATCACCAACAAACTCCACACCTTGCACAATAGGGCATTCACAAACTCTACCCCGAAAAGTATCCTACGATAAAAATTAGGTTCATCAGCAAATGAGCGAAGAAAAACGACACGAAGTTGGCCAGAAAAAAATTGACATGATTAAAACTGAGCAAGATGAGATTATGAGGGTACCCTGCATGCAGTAATGTTCGAGACCTTGTCTTCCCAGCATCCTCCATTATTTTGTAAACATTCATTAGTTTCTACATCTGCACAATTGCCAGGGAAAAAAATAGTAAATATAGACAAGCCCGAGTATTCATACAATAACTCACTCAAAAATTAATGCCATAAAAATATCCACAAAATGAATGTTAAATTGATCTTATAAAATGTAACCACCAAACACATCTATAGCAGAAATACTCGTGAAATGTACTTTTCATCTATCATCTAAAGAAAGACACCCCAATACTTCTCTCATTTTGTAGTTTGGGTTATAAGATAGTTGTACCCAGCGTACAGAAATGTGAAATGGCATGTTTGTTAAAGGGAAGTTTCCAAATTCCAACCCTAAAGCTTAAGGTAATAGGGTCCGACCAGTATTTCAAGCAGTTTCAAACTAAGCACTTTCAATGCCAGATACTTCAACACTCACCCTCACATTATCACCTGTATGCCAGGAGGCAACACAAATGGCCCACACGCCCAAGATCAAAACAGCTCTTATACAATAATAAATTTCCAATCCAAAAGCATAAGCTTGCTAGAGGGCCCAATTAGTGTATCAAACGGTCTCAAACTCTCTACACTAACAATGCGGGATACTTAGATAGGTAATGTGTCGGTGACTTTAGCATTAATCATTTTACTAATTCTAAAATATAAAGTCAAAATCAAGTTTCACAGATATGAACCTTCAGTTAAACATATGGTTGGCTCTGTGGTCTCTTGGAAACCAGCACAGATGGCTTTGACAACAGCTCCTCTGTCCAACTTTCCTGAAAGCAATGAAAATTTTGATGATGTAAGCATATACATAATATAAGATGGATAACTAAATTAGTGTAAACAACTGGCTTCATACCTCTATACTGTCTGTTGTTTATTACAAGTGTGGGCAATATAGTCACATCACCACGGGTGCCTTTCCCAATCTGTGTGGGAGAGAGAAGAGTTACAACCATATATATAGACTGAAACACTAATAAGTGAAGACTAACAAATTTCAGAAAAATAACTACTTTTCTTAGACCAACCTGTGCATCTTGTTCAGCTTTCAAAACTGGATTTTCTACATCTGCCTCAGGGTCTCCAATACATTCGTCAATCTTCTTAAGATCAAGACCTTCAAGTAAAAGAATAACAAAATTAGACTACATAGTACAGCCCTCAGATCCATAAAGATAAACTTTTTTAATCTGCTAATCATCAGCAACATACAAGGCATGAAAATCAGAATCTTGATAGTACATAGCCTGGATTTCCTAATTTGAAACAAAAATCAAGGAACTAAAATGATGCTAAAGTCTTTTGCAAATGAAAAATATATGAAAGTTGGACAGAGTATAGCCATTTGGTTGCTATTCTGCATCACAAATAACACCAAAATTTGGAAATGCCAAAGTGTTTAAAAATACAACATAAAAACTGATTAATAATGAAGTAGAGCCCTGGAGAGCAACACACGTAATAAAAGGATTCTCTTAACTAAAGGTTGGAAACATTGCTACCCTTGTACCCTGAACAAGATCAAGAAAAAAGTATTAACATTAAACCAAGTCTTTTACCTACCAAGAGATTTGATTACTTGATCCGCACACTCTTTAGTGTACTTCTTCTCTTTCATTGGGCAACGGATAGAAAAGTCAGTCACATAATCCCACCAAAGCCATGGCTTCCCACTTTCATTGGCTACCTTGTAGAAGCAAGCTTGGCGTAAATTTTGTATGACAACATCTCTCCCATCATACCCTCTACTGAAGTCCTGCTCCGGATCTGGAGCGCAGTACCTCCCATGGTTGATGCACTGAGACTTGCACTGCTTACTCAAAATAAAAGCTTCTGGGCAGTACCAAGTAATATAATGCGGGGTGAACTGAGTGTACCCTTTCTGCTCAAGTATCTGAGCCGCTCCTTTGAAGTTCTTAACAAACTCAATCTGGCTGTCACACTTTGGCCCACACTCGTCATTACTGTTTGTCCAGAATTCGTACTCAACCCGTTCATCAGGATGAGGAAGAGCCTCTGTCCAATCAAGATTCATGCTAACCATATCCCCACTTGATAGAGCTTTCTTGATACTATCTCCCAAAGATTTGCTGATAAGCGCAGAGGGAATCGTGATGTTCTGTAGATAATCAGCATCTGCATTCTCTTCTTCAGGCGTGTCCATGGTGATTAATGGTTCAACTCTGTCATCCGCGACCAAGATCGCTGCTGCTCCAGCCTTCTGCGCATTCCATGCCTTCAAGGTGAAGTAACAATCTGCCAAAAACAAACCAACTTACAGATTAAAAATGAGGCACACAGAACAGAAACACAGCAATTTAGTATCATTTTTTCTAATGCTCATTCAATTTTTCACAGACAACATCATCACTATATCAAATTTCTATATCAGGAAAGTTAGTACCAGAACTGAACCTTGGTAGGTTCCAAGTATACAGAAATTTGAAAGAACAATTTTGGGATGATAGGATTTAGAGCGAGCTAAGCTTACATGCAAAGTCAACCAAATTGGTATAACATTCTATATATAGCATAACCCAAGAGAACATATTTAGCAGAACCAGATCATCTTCATAAATAACATAAACTACAAATTTAGACTACAAAAGTTAAGAAATGGAACTATACCTCCTCGATCGACAAGGAGAAAGGTGGGTCGAGCTCCGGGCCGAGATTTGAAAGAGATGTCGACATCGTCAAAGTCCTTGCAAGCCTTTTGATTGGCTTTGGGAAACACAACGTTACCAACCATGGATCCTCCGTACTGAGGAACCCCAAAATTGCCAATTGCGCATTCGTAAACACCCTTGACGGAGTCTGGAGTAGTGACCTTCAAGCTGTTCTTCTCCACCACAAATCTACAGAAACAAGACCCAAACAGAAGGAACAAAACCCACACCAAAAACCCTAGCTTTTCCCTCATCTTCAGAGCTCAATCGAGAGGATCGAATTAGAAACGCAAACCAACCCAGATCAGGAAAACCACCAAATTGACTACCCTTTTGATCAAAAAGTGAAATTCACAGCCTCCGAGAGATTGAGAACTCAACTCAACCCAACCCAGATCAATGAGATGGGCTTGAGCTGAATCTGCGAGACGAAGTAAAGTTATTTTCTTTTTAAAATATAAGGACGACGGAATAGAATTCAACTAGGAAACGTGTTGATTACGTTGCTGCGTTTGATGTTGAGCTGAATCTAGGATCATAAAGCTAAGAATAGTCGTAAAAAACTAGGAAGAAGCAAGAGACCTTGTAATGAAAGTCTTGCGCTTGTTTCTTCTGGTTGTGGAACAAAAATATAAGAGTGTATAGGAGGAGATCTAGTTGAGTTCACTATCAACTCCGCGACTACTACGCCACAACCACAGCACGGTTTGTTTAAAATTAAATTAAATTGATTAAAATGTTGAATTGATTTTGTGATTTTTTAGTTATTGTTGGTTGTCGTTTTAGCCGGAGGGACACTACATATGCTATTACAATTTGTTTTTCATTTTCACCAACTCCTAAAATAAACCTTGTGCTTGTGGGGACCACAAATATGCATGCCTCCCACGTGTTGCTTACGTGGTCCAACGCACTCATTTCGTTTTATTACTCCTCATTTTCATCGTACTTGAGGGTTGTTTTGGTTACCATGATTGGGTTCATCTGAAAATAGGTCAAAGAAACGGTAATAAGATCAGATGATGTTAGGTAAATAACTGATATGGTCTTATTTATTTTTATTTTGATAAAATTGAAGAGGAATTATTTTTCTCATTTTCATATATATGTGTTTTTAATAAAGTTAGAAGATACTTAACTAATGTATTATTTGCTTAAAAAATACTAATGTATTATAAAAAATATTAAAAGTTCACACATAACTAAAAATAACATAAGATATTATCCTTAGACAAGAGACTTAAATAGAAAACTTCATTCTATACATTAAAATTATTTTATTTCTATTGAAAGACTAACATATATTTATAATTTCATTCATGATCAATTTCACTTTCTTGCATTCTTGATGGGGTATTCAATAATTTTTATCATCTCTTCTTTTCAATACCATGCAAGAGAATACATGAACAAAATTGTATCAATATTAGCGTAGATATAGATTTTCTTCTGCCAAATACTCTTTTGTTCGAATGAAACGAGTTATATATAACTCTCTAGAGATTGCTAAATGGAAAAACATACCTCTTTCAATGAAATATATATTATTATAATAATATTATTTGAGTTTGTCATAGCATATGTATGTTCATGCATATATAAGAGAAAATATTAATTTGAATCCAAATATCTATTTTTTCACAAATATATTATGGCCTAAAATATTTAATGGACATCTACCTACCTTTACACATCTGCTGCATTTATATATCGTTAATATTATACTCACAAAAATATATAAGTGGATAAAAAGATGACGAGATTATTTAAATAATTACTGGCAGTATTAAAATAACTTATCTTTATTGATAAAAAAATCATAATTTAAATGATAAAATTAAAGGACGTTTATATCATGTGTAATTCTTTTTCTTGTTTAAATATATAACTACATAGAAATGATTCTCGTAAAAATCTAAATATTCTCATAATGATTCTCCTCGTTAGTATTAATTTAGTTTAGAAAGCTAAACTGCATCATGTCCATCCATTAATTTGCAAATCTCAAGTAGCAATTTGATTTTTTTTTTAATCAAAAGTAGCAATTTGAATTATGATTTAGAAGATAAATACAAAACATCAAAACTATACTCCACTTCGAGTTACTACACGCAAGAATCTTTATGTGAAAAACGACAAGACATGAGATATTAATGTAGGCCACTTCTTGATGCGATAAGGAGAAAATATTTTCAATTTGGAAAATGTGATGCACATGGACGTACAAAGAAGGTTAATCTATTTAGGTATTGTACCCCAAAAAATAATATTCAATATTAATTATGAAGTAGGTAACAAATATAGAATTTTATGATGGGCCCATATGAAAAATCACATATATTTGAGTGTATAGCATAAATATGGCAAATGCTAGATTCCCTTCAATGATCATGCTGATGTAGAAATCACTCAAAGGAGGCTTATTTCAGGTTTGGAGCAAACAGCCTTCCCTGTTGGCTGTTATGGATTAATTGCTTGATGATATACAACAGTGCACAGTGTGTCTATGAAATTTGTATAATGCTACAAGAAGATTCTTATATTGTTTTCACTTTTCACAAGGGGTGATGAATATGTTTGACTAAAGTAGCTTATATTACTAGAATTCAGCATAGGTGATCAATTAACCTACAACACATGTTCATCAAAATCAAAATCCAAATCCGGTGAAAAAGGGTATATACTAAAATCCGCAGTTTCTTATTCAAGTTGTAAATATAGTTGTTTTAGAAAAAAATTAAGTATAGAGTTTTGGAGAACGGAGACGAAGGATTGAATTCTTTCTCCTAGAAACCTGAGGTACTTCACCGTTAGCAGGAGACCTATCCAGAAAATCCGAACCACACTACAGTAGGAGTATCTTGGAGAGAAAATCTCAATGTAAATTATGATATTTCATCCTCTTATCAGATATAGAGAATTTATACTTACAAACCAAACTTACCTCGTGTCGTTGTGTGGTTTGATTGTTGTTGAAAAGATGTCCACTTTGGGAATTCTAACCTCCCGAGAGAAAATTGTCCATGGGCATTGGATGAGTTTGTGAGCTTTCACGTGCCGTTCATTTATCATATGGTGGAATGAAGCATCTAGAAGTCCCTACTCTTTTGATCAGTGTAGTTTCCTACCAAGACGAGGAGTCTTGGAGGTGACTTGATGAGGAGGAGAGATTTGAAGGTGATATGGCGAGGCGGAAATCTTGGATGTGATCTATTGATTCGAAGAGTTTTAGAGGTGACCCAACGAGACAAGAAGTCCTGGAGGTGTATGAACTTCCCTTGGAAAACTTTGAAGCTAAGTATGAACGATAGATATGAGATTCTCTTTGTGACCATACTTCATGAGGGTACTTTGGGGGCTCCTATTGTAGGTTAGGAATAAAGTAGATGTATGTGGCTCTCCTTGCGACCATGTTGCATGTGGATATCTTGGGGGCTATTCTTAGAGGTTAAGTGTGAAGGAGAGGTGAAAGTTTCACCTTGGTACCTAGTAAGCTTTTGTAGGGACTAAGTATAGAAAAGAGACAAATAACTCTCTTTGCTGCCTAGAAGCTCCTCATGGTGCCTTGAGGGTCTTTACAGTGGCCGTATGGCACGCAAATGTGTAATAATTTGGTAGGAGGGCGGGCCACGTTGAAGTGGAGAAAACATGGTGGCATCATAGGGCCGCAACTTTATATATATTACAAAGTCGCAATTTTTATATCACAAAGATAGAGAAGTTTCGTATGGAAGTCAAAGTTGTTTATATAGACTACAGATGTAATATGGTCGCGAGTTGAGTATGAGAGTTGACTTTCATGTCACAAAGGTTTGGGAGCTATGCGTGGAGGCGAAAATTAGGCGAGATGGACCATGTATGTCACAAGATCACAACTTTTGTGTCACTCACGACTATCCTTGACCCATCTCCGCACTCTTCGGGAGCGCATTACAAACTTGTGACAGTCTTGGACACCTCGAGCGAGGGTGGTGACAGTAGTGATGTTATCATTTGTGACTTTTTAAGTAATATTATGTTAGATTAATCTGATCAGCTATCAAAAATTACATCTAATTGGAATCGTTTGAACAAAACTAATGACAAATGAGTATTTATTTTTTTAATTTTGTCAAATTTGTCTGTTAGTTAAACATGAATTATTAACTTTATCTTTGAGAATTATAATAAACAAAACAAACGACCAAAGCAAAAGTTGCCTTGGCATTATGATAACTGTGAGCTCATTAAAGCTCTCTCAAAATACTTCCAGTATTTTGCTTTCACAAATGACTATGATTACCAAATCAACCTCAACGACTGTACCTTCAGTGTAAGAAAATACCAACGTCTACATACATATGCAAAACAACAAATATCAATTTTAAAAAAATTGAAAGCCTGCACTCATTTTTCTAATCAAAGAGAGCAGTAAGAAACTATTTACCCATTCTCTTCTATGCATTCACAGATAAAACCCAAGCTCTCTCTGTCATTCAGCCGGAGACTGCCCTTCCTCAAGGGAAAAATGACAGAGAGAGCAACATGGACAGCAAGTTATTTGACAATAACGCCATATGTTGTTTATCCAATGGAACTGCATCTTAGGGTAGCAGACAAGCGCGTCATGTCTCCAAACGGCACATGCCAAAACCGCACGGATGGTGTAAAAAGACAATTATACTTTTTTTAAATCCTAAACAAGATTTTATCAGGCCAAAGTCTTGTGAAAGCATCCTGTATCTTGCAGAATTATAGTGACCCAAACACAATTATACACCACTAGTTATAAAGAAAATAAAGCTTAAAGCCTTCAGTCCAGTTTACACCTTTGGCCTGAACCCTATACATTACTTCTATCCAAGTTATTTCGCATCTAGAAACTCCAAAATACTAAGCTCTTATGTTACTGATAATATTGCAAGACTATCTCATGATATGTATTTGCTTCGACACTTGAAGGGATATTTGATTGGCAATTAGGAGATAAACTAGAGAGTTTAGTACTCTGAGCTCCACTGATTCTCAGTTCACATGAGAGGGATCACCAGCTAGACCCCAGAGCTACAATGAGAAGTTGAGAACCTCATCTCCTCCATCAGGAGAAGCGTAATTTCACGGCCCCTCCTCAGTACTTAACACTAAACAGTTCAGCACATTTATTCAAAGTCTTTTGTATGGAACTAAAACAACCAAACACCAAGAAAATTGACATGTTTCAAAGTAAGAGCGGATTGGGCCATACCTGAAAGACTGGGTTATTTTTTTCATTCAAATGTGAGTTTGAAACAAGTTACAAATGATCTACATTACTAAATGTAAGCGAATCAAATGACAAGCAGATCATGAGAGCAAAATCCAAATTGTAAAACGATAGAAAATAAGAAAGTAAAAAGTGAAGCTAAGTTAGAGATCAATTGAAATGCCTGTGGTGGTGATGGTGGTGGTGATCGTCCCATCCGAAGCACCGCAAGACAGGGTAGCAGGCCACGAAAAGACACCTCCCAACACCCCTGAAAATGGAAGAGACTAGAAAACAAGGACAGCAACAGCAGGCCAAGAAGGGATCATCATATGGGCTATGGCGGTCATGGTGATGATGTTCATGACTCATCTTCTTCCTTTCTCTCCGCTGATATTAACACACACACACACACACACAAAAAACACGAATCAAAAAGCAATTCCAAACAAAAGAAATGGCTTTCTTCCTTTTCCATCTATCATACCTCAAAATAGCAAAAACCCAATAATCAAAAGCCACATTCAAAACAAAAACAGGAGAATATATGAACAATTAGGTTCGCGGGAAGGACAAAAAGAATCTGAAACTGAAACAGCAATTTAGAAAATGAGAGATCAAACCTTGTGATTGAAGTAGCCGACGACCTATGGAGCTGAAACAATTGGAAGATCTGGGAGTTCAGAATCTGGACCGAGACTGATGCGAGATTCAATCGGCAATTACCATCTGGATTCCGGAAGAGAGGATTCAGATCACCGCCAAAACAAAAAAGAGATAGGTCAAAAGCAAAAGCCAGAGCGAAACTTGTGTTTCTATTGATTTTTCCCCCACCAACTTGCTGTTACTCACCAACCACTTCTCTGCTAAAATAAAAGGTGTAACATTCAATAGTCAGCGCAGGTGTTTTGTTCACAAAGTCAAGAATGGTCGTTAGGAGTTTTTTTATTTTTTTCGCCAATCCCAAAATCCCTATATCCCATTTCTATGCCGATCGAATAATAACATGTTTTCATGCATAACAATTCACAACACAATCCTAAAGTTGATATGAAGTAGAAAAATTCATATCATAATAGTACATTGGGCATTAAGCCAGTCAGAACTTCATGGTTAATCTTCAAGATTAATACAGATATAGCATCTTTTCTCATCAGACTCTCGGGTGATTTCTGCTTGATATTTGTACATACGAATTGTATTGTGGAAAAACAAAACGAGATTTACAGGCTAGTTCCTAGATAATAAGTAAGATGCGCTTGGAACGGGTTGGATTAGTGTTTATTCTCGCTTGTCCTCCTCTAGATCTTCCACGAGCCCAAATACATGGTCTGTTGAACTAGAAGCCTTCCTTTCCTTCCTATCCAGCTTCGTCACCACATCCTCGGCTAACTTCAACCCACTCCCCGTCAACGCAATGCCCTCCTCCTCAAAGTCCTCCCCAGTCTCCTCCGAGTATGCATATCTACAAGTCAGACCAGATTAGGAGTAGTCACTTTGATGATCAGGTTACAATGATACTCACATTGAAAAGCAAATGGCACTAAAGAGCTTTCCCAATATTATTCATTAGGCACAACATAATGGAAACTTTGCACCAAATTTAAATATCTTAATTTTCTAGAATGCAAGAGAAGGGATCAATATCACTTTAGAGAAGCGAGTTTCCACAAGACTGAAACGAATCAATTCAAGGCATTAATGGCATAAGTCCTTACATGCACCTCATGAAACAGCAGTGAGGCAAGAGACAAGCAGCATATCATTTAGTATCAGATTCACAGCAAAAGATTTGCACCTTTTACTAAAACGACATAGATATTCTGGTGAACACATGATGCTATAAATAGTGTTTAAAACAAAAGATGCATGCTAAAATGCATTTTTCAAATTGTGATATAAGCAAACAAACCAAAGTATGATAATATGATTTCAGAACAGGGTCACCTTAAATGCATATATAAATATTAGGCATTGCTCAAAGGAAAAGTAAACCAATTCTATTGTCAAAGCAAAGCAAGAAATCGGTAGAACTAAAAGAACAGAAAAGGCAATGCCAGACCAAGTACCTAGTTGGGTTGCGTGAAGGAGCCCAAAGAACGCATATCACCGCAAGGAGAGAGTACGCAAGCAAAGCCCAGAAAGCTGGAATAATCCAGGCAATTTGCCACAGCTCGCTCAATGGGTCAGTCGCATTGAAGTATAGCTAGAAAATACAAGAGAACAGTGATCAGTGCCCCACCAGCCTTCATTATCAGTGTGTTCTAATGGAATAGTGGTTTACAATATATATAATACAAAGAAAAGCAACAATAATACCTCAAAGCCAATCCAGGCAATAGAAAGCAGAACTGAAACTGCAAGAGAATTTGTAAATTTACGATACAGCTCCAACTTGGCCACATTTCTCCTAATCTGCACCCACAAAATATAAATCGGTAGGAAACTGTAGTTTTTTGTGTGTGCAGTAATTTCAACATATAAACACGGAATGGTCACACATCACAGGTTTAAGTATCTCTCGGTTAACACAAAAGGTACCATTATGTCCAAGTATAAAGTGGTTCAAGAATCATTAGAACATTCTCTGCAACTCGCCAGCATATACAATAAACATAAGAAAAGTCTGTGCTTTACCAGACCATATTTAAATTAAAGTGGATTGATAGACACACATATGTACAGACACACAGACACACAGACACACAAACACAAACTTAAAGATGCATGCCCAGAAAATCATCATAAACATGCATAAAATCCATCACTAAGTGCATAGAATTGGTTTAAGAAGATTGCATAGTTTTCCTATAGAAACTCCAACATCATGCATACAAGGATAAGTTGAAAATACAAAAGACTACCTGAAGTTTCTCCAAGGTTTTTGATAAAGATGAGAAAATCCAGCAAATAAAGAAGGCATCCAAGAAAGCAACAGGTAGCACCAGAAATAACTTAGTTTTTCCGGAGAAGTCATTGATGTTGCCTAAGTTCTCAACGAGATCGAGTGCCTCTGACGCGACAAAATATATCAGTCCAAGAAGAAGCACTTTTGATGTTATACCACCAAGGGTTGGTCTCACCACTCCATAGCCCATTGATACCACCAGAAGAAGAAGACGAGACAAAGTTTTCTTAACAGCAGTGAAAGTCACAGCCCACAGTGTAATGCCCATAGGTCTGCTTCCAGTGGAATTAAAATTGACATACTCGAAATACCAAACAGCCATTTCACACATTCCGAGGGCAATTACAGCTGTGATGTGGTAGTGCAGCTGTGCAATATCCTTCCAAAATTTAACAAATCTCAGAAACCAGATTAGGCCAAGTACAAGGTAAGCTAAAGACATGATGCCAAAGAATGTCATTAACGGAGCCATCTTTCCAGGTAAATAACCATCGGGGTTCCTCCACACAGTCCTTCCTCTGATTATGGTGCCCTTGAGTTGTGGATCGCAGTACATGAAGTAGAGGTAGTACATTCCAGTACTATTAATTTCAATAGTTAGCGGGTCCATTTTTGTTTCTTCATTTTTCCCATCAAAGAAGGTTTTAATGCGTTTAGGCCATTCAGGGTTTTCCTGATTTTTCTGGATAATAACCTCTCCTACCTTGCAAGATCCGTCTTTAGCAAGATCCGGGCTGCAGCATATTCGATCAGATTTTAAAAGTGATCCTCCAATTCTTCCCCTATCTTTTACCTCAAGTACTATTGCTTCCACTAAACCAGTATTCTGCTGCATCTCATTCTGCTTGCTAGCAGACTCTTTTGTCCTTATAAAGGTGACGGTTTCAAACCTGAAACTCCATCAGTGAGAGAGACATTCTCTAGAACACAAAAAACACAATGCCCAATGAAATAAAAATAAGTTCAAGGCAAAAGAGTCTTTTGACACAATTTCTTATGGTTCTATGCAATTAGGATAAATCTTACTACTTTCACATTGCACGTGAAATAATAACACAAACACTGTATTCATGTGTATGAAGACCACTGATTCTAGAACCATCCAGTAAAAATGCAATACAAAATTATTCAGCTTTTATGACATTCCTTAACACTTTTCTGTGTTGGTTTTTATTTAAGAAAAACAAGGTAGCCTTTCTCAACTATGCATATAAGAAAGAGGGTTTCAGCAAGAGTATACAACGGAATCTGTATTTGTTTGGTTTCAACTAAACACTGCATCAGCACCTGTGTGTCTTGGGGTGAAGGTTTGGGGCTTATTCCGAAATGAAAGAGCAGAATTTTCATATTAGACAAACCAGATCATTCTAAACTTTGCCTTATTTTGATTACAATACACATTATCATTAATTTGATTACATATGAAGGTGGGTACCAACACACATGTATGGAAGCAACGGATACTTATAAAAACTACAACTTCCAAAAGCCATAAATCTTCAATGAGGCAATACGTATGGCTTTGAAGCATAGCCTTGTGGGGCAGTTTTCGCCTGACAAGCATTTGATCATCTAATGTGTACTGATTATTACAAACATATATAGTATTATCTCAAAGCAGCAATGCATATGAACTGATTATTACAAACACATATGTTATGATTACAGATCAGGGACCTGATCAAAGCAACGAACATTTTTTAGGTTTTCAACGCCCCAGTAAAAGTAAAGCTATTATCGACCCAAAGCAGCAAATAACAATCAAACAAAAGCCAAAAATTCTACCAAATCGAATAAAAATTCACATGAACAATGAAAATCACATCAAATCAATAAATCAAGTCAAGAGGAGCAATGAGGAACGAGATCATTGAATACATCAAAGTTTCACAAACCTTATGAAGGACTTTCCGGCCATGGGTTTGTCGGGATTTGAGGTGGAAGAATCATGAACCTTGGAAGCGTAAAGCCCCTCGCTACCGCCGTGGAAAAAGAAAGCATTTGACTGAACCATGAAAGCTTCGTTTCGATACTCGTGGACAGAACCATGGACCTGAACAATCATGCCGAACGTACAAACCAAAAGCCCTAACCATTTTTTCCCGCCCCAAAACCAAGACCCTCTCTGCTCCATGCTCTTGGAGACTCTGCAACTCCAATTCGACGATGGATCGTAGAGAAGAAGGACTAGAGAACTGAACTCGCGAGAGGGCTTGCACTGATCAATACGATGTCGTCTGATACTTCCAAAATAATTCATACACCCCTTGGGTTTGACAATATTCCCTCACCCACTTTATTCAGACAAATTCGATTGAAGAACTACATATATAAGAATAATGTTGTTTTTTTTTTAAAGCAAAGATGGATATATAATTAATCAATCAAGTCATCCATACATATATAAGCTAAAGGAATAGGACCCAGAAGTCTCATCTAGGGTTGAGCAAAATTATCCGTGACCCGCTCAAACCGTCCCGTCCCCGCCCCCATTTAAACCGCCCCGTCAGAACCGTGGAACTAGACGGTTTACAAATAGCCAACCCGCCAAGAAAACGGGTGG
>JAYMSZ010000314.1:0-21691 GCA_036897665.1 Pelargonium citronellum
AAAATAATAATTCACGTACCTATTTGAACATTTACCCAAAGTTCACGTACTAAAAGAGGGCGGATCTCTAAAAAATTTAAGTTAAGAATTATTTAGTTTAATTTGAGCCAAACTAATTTTTTTTGACCTTGAATAATTTTGGACACCATTTTAATCGTTAGTTTCAATCTCACTCACTCACTCACAATCTCCATACCCAAACCCAACCAGACCAAAACAAATTACTACCACCGTAACAATCCGAGTTCAGTTCCAGATTCTCCAATGTCTTCACCTACTGTTTCTGATCTCATATCACTCTTCAATCCAAAACCCTAATTTCAATTTCATCAATTTCACTTCCCGTGCTCGCAACAATGCCATCATCTCTATCTCTCACGAACACTCCCTCGCTTTTTCTCCGCCTCCGTAATGCGACGCCGTTTGGCAGCTCTCCGACCTTCTTCCTCGCTGCCCAGAGATCCAAAAATCTCTCTTTGCGTCTCTCCGCTTCTGTCACCGAGCGAAACCTTCATCACTCGTGGTCCTCGCCTGAAGAGAACCCCACAGATGAATATGGAGGTTGGGCCGTCGACGAACCACCTATTCAGAATCAGAGGAAAAACAAAGGTTTTGTTTTTATTTCATTTTCCAATTTTTGGTCTCGATTTGGTGAATAAACCCTAACTCTGTGTCCAATTGTGGTTGAATTTTGGAAATTTGTGACCTTTTGCTGTGCAGTGTTGTCTACATTTTTAATTGCGGGTATTGGGACCTCAGTAGCTGTTTTGGTTGCTGTTGTTGCTCAATTTTCGATCTCTGGTAAAGGTTTGTCATTGAATTGAGCTTATGGGTTCTTGAGTTGATTCCTAATTTTTGCTACAAAAACTGAACTTTTCAATTGGGCAGTTTTATGTGGAATGGTAATCTGTGGGATTGGTGTTTGTTTAAGTGTGTGCATTGAATTTGCAGGGTTTAAGTTTCGGCTCGGCAGTCCTTTTCAATCTTTGCATGGGACTGTAAATAGAAATGAAAGCGAAGTTGTTCAGATTCCGGACTCTGGTGAATTTGATGGGAATGGTTTGGTGTCTGAGGCAGTTAGTGACACTCTCATTTCAGGTACAAGATTATATTGTTCTTGAAATGGGCTCTACATTCAAGTCTTGGTGTGTTAACAAACATTTGTTTATGTTTTCATTGTTCCAACTTTGATTTTATCAGTAAAAGTTTGGTAAAATGTTTTTTTTTTGTGTGTGCTTTTGGCGTCATATAATTTGGCATCTGTAGAGAAGCTTGAGCGTGTTATAATCCCGGTTGTCGTGGATTCTACTCAACAGGAAGCTCTTGCAGTTTTGAAGAAATTGAAGGTTAGATGTTTACCTAATGTACATAGGAGATAAAAATGCTATCAATATATTGTATCTTCTGCTTTATCTGTTTTATGATGCTATTGAGTAGTTATTTATTGGCCTCTGCTTGTGTATATAGTCCGGAAGCCACCAGGATCCTTGTTCATGGATAAGGATCGGAATAAGAAAATTTAAGCAATATGTAATTGCATTTGGTAGTTGATATATTGTCAGATTAGATAGGAGCATCCAAAATACCTTCTCGAATTTTATCTTCGGTTATTTGTAATCTTACAGACTTGAATTTTGTATGCTGTTAGACATGAATGGTCTTGATGTTTAGCTTTGAGATGTGAATTCATATTTTAACTTTATGAAGCTTTATGTCCAGTTCTGAGCATGATATCTCAACTGTAATTAAGGTATACAGATCATTGAAGAGGACGTCAAGGCGGGTGAATTGTGCACTAGAAGGGAATATGCAAGATGGCTAGTCCGAATAAATTCATTATTGGAAAGGTAAGTACGATTCACATGCGAAGACATTGGTAGTAGCATTTGTTCTCAGCGATTCTTTGTCGGACTATAGGAACCCAAGGCACAAGATTGTTCCGACTAATTCACTCTCTGGGTCAATAATTTCTGCATTTGATGATGTGAACGTTGACGATCCTGATTTTGGTTCCATCCAAGGTAAGGTCTGATCTCGATGTTTGCATACAAACCTTGCTGTGTTTGAAACTAGCAAAAGTTGAGGTTTTGTTCTTTAATTTGCAATCAAGCCCTAGCAGAGGCTGGTCTTATTCCAAGCAAGCTGTCGCAGAAGAACTCAAGTTCTGATGGTTCAGGAGATGAAGGAAGCGTCTGCTTTTTTCCTGAAAGGTTTGTCTTGAGCACAAACTTTGTCCAAATGTGTAAGAGTTTTAGTTGATAAGTTGATTGAAATATAACTGGCGGTGCAGGTTTATCTCTCGACAGGATATGATAAATTGGAAAGTCCAGTTAGAGTATGACATTTGTCCCGATATATTGGATCAGGTAAAAACATTTCCAAACATACATTTCAAGTGGCGTTGTTTATTGTAATAGTTTGTGAAACTCATAGAAGTGACGATTCAGGAGTCTTTCATAGCATTTATAAATCTGACTTGTTTACAGTTCAGATATCAAGAACCAAAGTGGCCTTTATGGATGTGAAGGATATCAGTTCAGATGCGTCACCGCAGCTTTTCATGGACATGTTGGCTGGGGACAAAAGCATACTCAGAAAAGTTTTTGGTCTCTCTCTCTCTCTCTCACTATATGTGTGTTTATAAGCAATTGAATACAATGAGTTTCTTATATATAGTATATTAGCAAATATTGTTACGGAAATGCTGAACAGGGAACTGATCAGCTGACTTATAATAATCTTTTGGGATAATTATGGAATACTAAGCAGTTATAATGTCCCATCTTTTCGATTATCATAACATTTACGCCTCATATGTTTTCGCTCTGTATATAAACCATCAATTTTAGTGGAGAAATCCATTATATCTCGTTATGTGCATTGCACGTTACATTCTCTTATTTTTAATTACCCTTTAATCCTTTTAACCTCAAAAGAACCCTGACGTAATTTCCATTTCACTTGATCTTCTTCCATTTTTCTCAATTTCTCTCCAAAACTTTTGGATTCAGATATGATATTTGTGAGATTGGAGAATACCATGTGCAAAGCACGTAATGAATGAGAATGAATTCTCCAATTCAAATTGATGATTTATTGACAGTGAAAACATATGGTGTGCGAATGTAGTTATGTGTTTTGGGACCATAGCGGAGTAGTAATCAGATTACTCCTAATCTTTATTATAAGTAAACCTCAATAACTATTATTTGCATTAGTGGCTTATTTAAACCCCAACTTGATGGTACAGGACAGAGCAAACGGTTGCAACCAAGCCTACCTTCCACAAAAGGACAAGCAGCAGTGACCCTGATGAGTGGCCGTATGATGGAAGCGATTAATACTGAGTTATCGAGACTGGAAGCCGAGAGTTCTTCGAGGCTGGCGGAGATGGAAGAAATCAGGTCCGACTTACTTGACAGAGGACTCATACAGAGGTTTTGGTATGAGAAACTGGAAGAAGTAAAGGCCCGTGGTATTGAAGTGGAGAGGGTTTGTCGGGAAGCACTGCAGGAACTGGAAGAGGAGAAGATTGTGAAAGAAAAGATTTTTGCCGAGCATCTGAAGGAGAAGTCAGCAATGGAATGTCAAAAGCAACTTCTGGTGAGTCTCAAGGAAGAAGTCGATGAAATGTCGGAAAGGCTTGCGCATGAGACAACTTTGTATATTTCCGAGCAGCGTGATTTACGACGAATGGCTAGTATTTTGGAGACCAGGCTGGAAGAACTTCTTGATAGAAAATCTGTAGTGAGCGCTGAGAAGGAAGCTATCCAGATTCTTAGGTAATTACTATAGCTGCTTAATCTTTTTAATATTCTTGTTACTCTGTGTCCCAAAATGAGTGTCCAATTTCTTTTTGGTTCATGCAACCATTACTGTCCCTATGATAAGTTAGCTAGAGCCCATTGATTTTGTTACAACAAGAGCATATGGGGGTTATAGGGGTGAAGTCTAACCATAACTAATTTATCCTTTTTTTTTTTACAAAAAAAACAGGAGAAAAAAAAATGTGAGCGAAATGTTTTTTGGCTTAGGCTTAGCCAAGCCTTTAGCCCTTTTGGCTTAGTAATGTTAGTGTGTAATTTAGATATTTTATCATATTATGATTATGTCATTCTCGTCCACCGGCTCTTAGAAGAGTGCATCATGAAGGTGTAGAGTATCACCCTTCAGAAGTTCTCGGACATCTAGATCTGTAATTGAGTACTTCACATACGTTTTAGAAATGAAAACAATCTGGAGATGTGTATACATGTTTTAGTTTTACAAGCTACTATGTTCATCTAAACCAAATTTTCACGGATTAGCTCGAGATATAATGCTGACTTCTAGCTATCTTTCCACTTCTGAGTGCACGTTATATGATATTAGCCGTCTTTTAAGTAAGTTAGTTCATAGTTTTCTAGCTTTGTTTTGCAAGAAAAAAGTAGACGATAATTGTGCAAGTCGTATGTTTCTGACTAGCGCGTGCAAATGTATGCAGATCCTGGGTAGAGGATGAAGCAAGGAAAAGCCAAGCCCGCGCCAAAGTGCTTGAAGAGGTTGGACGAAGGTGGAAATGGGACGACCAAACCCAAACACCCTAGTTCTTTCGAATATTATAGATTACAAAAATGGTTGGGCAAACAAATGTTGCCTGAGGACCGAATTTACGATTTGCAGCATAATATCCCTTGTCGGGAGATTAAGTAAGTTTATTAGAAATTTATGAAAACGAATTGGTTGTTGAGAATGTTGTTAAAAGCAATCGTCTTCTTTGATGGTTCCAGAGAAAAAAGTAACAGAGATCATGTAGTGAAAGTTACTTTGCATAGTTACATTTTGTACACTGAAGAAAGATTTGGTAAAGAAAATTGTCTTGGATAGTTTGAGCATTTACATAGTGTTACTAATGTAATGTTCTTGTTTTGAATTGGAAGTATAGAATCAAGCATAAATTGTACAAAATCTATATTGAATTTTGGACTCAGGCCAATCTGACCCAAACTCAAGCCTGATCCATATAATTTTTCGGAATTAAATTACATAAAATAGATTTAATCAATTTTGAATACGTCAGATATGCACAAACCCACTTCTTTTCAACCCGATTTGAAACCCGAATTGGTAACACTAGTTTTTTTTATATACATGGTAATGTGGGTTGTGGGCAGGACAAAAAAAAAAAACGCATGTGTTTTATATCGACTTACTTTCTGTCGATTTTATGTTTTGCCACTTAATAGGAAATGTTAAAGCTGATAAAAGTTACAATATATATGAATGAGTGAATTTTTTGACCCGCTACGTTTATTGTCTGCGGCATAAATTGTCGATTCTAGAATTTTTGGTGTGTGTTCAACTAGGGGTAATATAGTAATTTCGACTCTAAAACTATTTTCGATTTCAGAGTGTTTGAAATAGTTTATATTTTATAATTTGGCTTAACCAAACTATTTTACTAATTATAAGTTTATGTGTTTCAGAATCAACAGTTTCTAAACTTAAATAACAGTTGCAAACTAAACTCATCCATTAATTGTAACATAAATTGTTTGTACTTACTTGTCTTCAACGGTAAATTAACAAATTTTCCAATAAATTGATTTGATAAGTTCAGAATTTAAATTCAATTACCGCCAACGACTAAATCCGTTTGGCGCCTAAAACCCTAATTCTCACAGAATCGTCTTGTCGACACCGTTCAGCCCTGTGCATCGGAATCGGAAAATTCTTCTCGGAGCTCACTGCTCTTCTGTTATCTCCGATCGATTGACGCTTCTGATTCATCGCTCATTTTCTCAGATTTTCGGTAGGTGCGTATCGCTCATTTCGCTTTCATAATTAATTCCATTTTTTATCGATTAATTTAAGAATTTACCTTTATTGCTTCTAAATCAGTCGATAATTCTTCATCGTTAGGTCAGGTTACTGGCAACATTAAATTTTCTAGTAAATCTGATTCGTATTTTCCTGCAAAATAGTACCAAATTGTACTTATTCGGCCATGGATTGATAAGTAGTTTGTGCATCTGTGGAATATAGTTGTTGATTCAACAACTCCTGCTGTTAATTTTTCTATTCTGATGCTGGTTAGTTTCATAAAAATCTGGAAAGTAATTTCAATTTCCTGGGTAATTATTGAGTCTCATTAAAAATTTACCATTTATTGCTGAATTTCTGTAATGATATGAACTTCCAAAATTGCACCTTTTTATCCTCTCTTTTTTTTGGGGGTTATTGTACTTAGAAACATGTGGAAAGAAAAAGAAACACCCCCCAAAAAAAAAACATCTTTATCTGGAAACAGCCAGGCAATATGTACTCTACGAACCACTGAATTTGTGGATAATACCTTTGTCTGCTATAGCATCTCTGGAGCCCACCAAATTCATGAACCCCAGAAATTATTATTTTCTAATGCATATCCTTTTACATATAATTTCGAATAAATATCTAACTGTGAAGTTCACACCAAGAAATTCCTCGACCAATCACTGCCTGTCATTCTCTCTAATCCTTCAGAAGTGTTTGGTTTGCCAGTAACTTAGTAATCTTATCTTTGAACTTTACTTCGGTCCTCTTATCTTTTATCTGCAGTTTAACTCTTGCAATTTACACCCATGGAGTTAGAGAGAGTTGGATTAGTTCATAATTTGGTCATATCAAATTATATTTTGCTTACCATTTGAAAAATAAAAAGTTAGGTAGCCAAAGTTTTTTATTTTAATGACCATAATATGAAAAATACGAAACTTGTTTGAGAAAGTAGATATCTTTATTTTCCTTAATGTTGGGTTGTTGTAACTAAACAACTTATTACTTCTATGATATCCTATGCAGCTGTTTTTTAATGTATGGAAGTTTATGCAAATTGCATACAATATGTTATGTGTGCAAAAATCATATATATTCAGACACTAATTTTACCCAAAAATGAGTACACAAGGAAACTCAAGTATAGAGTAGGGACAAATAAGGCTAACTTGAAGATGAGACACGAATCCTCATAAAGTTTGTTTTGCTTTGCTTTTGCTTGGCAATCAAATGTGTGGCTTTTTCTTTGCTTGGAACCCTACAGCCTACTTTTCTTAAATATTGCCAACTTAAAAGGAAATTGAGTGTTCCTAATAAACCTGTGCTTTGAACTGGACCTACATAAAATTTGTCCCTTCTTGACAGCGAAAACATCATTTTATCTGGACCATTGATCCCATTTTTTCTATCGTATTTCTCCAATTAAAATTAGATTACTAGTGGTTGATCTGTTGAATTATGTTTTGATTTGTCTTGCTTGATTGCTTAAGTGGGAATATTCAATGGACAGGCACCTACAAACTTGCTGGATAAGGTCCACTTGAAACAAGCAGATTTACTGTTGCTGGTCTCTTTCAGTCTTGGCTTCCATGCTGTGCCCAGTTTTAACTGTAAAATTCTTCTGAACAAAAGTGGATCTGCTATAAAACCTACCCAGTTGTAAGTGGTCAATCCTATTGCCCAATTGGATAAAAACTGGCCACTAGTTATTGGTGGTTGCTCTATCTCTTAACATGAAGAGCTGGTGTTGAATTCTGGGTATCAGAAACTTTGTGTTGATAAGATGATATTTCAGTTTAGATATGTTTAATTGGTTCTGTACCATATCAAGCTTTGCAATTCCAGATGACTTGATTTATTGGTGATGGGTTCCGGAGAAAATGGGTAGCTGGGTGTTTGGAATTGGCTAATCTCATTAGATGTGTGGAAGGCTAAGATTTTCCTATCAACAAAATCTACATGGTAGTCAGGGTAGGCTTCCTGGTTGCTGCTTCAATTGCAGCCTATGCAGTTAAGCAGCTTAATGTAAAAAAATCTTCATCGTCGAAGTCTGTAATCAAGCCTCCAGGTACGTATTGCTGCCATGCATCTACCTCAGTCATTTATATATTGCAGTTTAGTTGTTTATTTTGGACCGGAGTTTTGCTTGGCTCAAGACACTTCGTTTTGTTTAACATGTCATTGTTCTGAATTGGAACTCAGAAAATGGTGACTCGAGCATTGAGCAACAGCGAAGGGAGGGAGAAGATGAAGAACAGCTTGCAGATTCTAATGATATCCTTAAAGAGAAGAATGTAAGTTCATCTGAAAATTTTAACCAATCCCATATCTCTTTTCTTGCTAGAATTCAATTTGCATACCTGGTATGAAGTACAAACTGAAAATATTGGATAAATAAATTTTGTGTATTTGAATTGAAAAAATCAAATAAAGAGAACATCAAATCATCTATGAGACATCTTTATTTGATGTTCTAATTCAAATACATAAAACTTGTCTATCCAATATTTTGAGCTCATACCAATTTTCTCTTCTTTTATATTCTTATTCTATCTTTGTCTACCGGGACTAATAGTGTGTTCACTATACTACAGGAGGAGAAAAAAGAGGAGAAAGAAGAGGAAGAAGAGGTTAAACTGATTAGCAGCATAATTAACTCGGTTCAGAGCAATCCAACACATGATGATGAGGAGTTGTTTCCTGAATTCGAGGAACTTCTTTCCGGTGAGATTGACTTCCCATTGCCAATTGACAAATTTGAAAAGGCAGAGCAAGACAGAATTTATGAAACTGAGATGGCAAACAATGCAAATGAACTGGAAAGATTGCGCAATTTAGTGAAGGAATTGGAGGATAGGGAAGTGAAGCTAGAGGGTGAATTGCTTGAGTATTATGGACTGAAGGAACAGGAATCAGATGTCGTGGAGTTACAGAAACAGCTAAAGATCAAGACAGTAGAAATCGATATGCTTAATATTACCATTAATTCTTTGCAGACTGAGAGGAAGAAGCTTCAAGAAGAGATTGAGCTGGGAGCTTCAGCAAGAAAGGAACTAGAGGCGGCAAGGAATAAAATCAAGGAACTACAGAGGCAGATACAGCTTGAGGCTAATCAGACAAAAGGCCAGCTCCTGTTACTCAAACAACAAGTTTTTGGTCTGCAAGCAAAAGAGGAAGAGGCTGTTAAGACTGATGCTGATATTGAGAAGAAGCTGAAAGCTGCCAAGGAACTAGAGGTGGAAGTTGTGGAGCTTAAAAGGAAGAACCGAGAGCTTCAACATGAAAAGAGAGAATTAAGTATTAAACTTGATACTGCCGAAACTAGAGTAGCTGCCCTCTCTAATATGACTGAGGTAAGAGTTTGGAAAAAAATACACGTAAAAATATGCATTTTACTAGTTATTGTTGTTCACATGAATCACATCATATTTTTTTGCTTGTTGCCTGTTCTACTGATATATCAATAAGAAGGTTAATGATTTAGGATGGTGGGCATGTTTCTTCATGTAGTCTTTCACATTCAATAAATCATTTTGACTGTGTTGTGTATTGCGATTTCAGAATGAAATGGTTGCAAATGCAAGAGAGGAAATCAATAAACTAAGGCACACAAATGAAGATTTGTCAAAGCAAGTGGAAGGGCTTCAGATGAACAGATTTAGTGAAGTGGAAGAGCTAGTGTACCTTCGTTGGGTCAATGCGTGCTTGAGATTTGAGCTTAGGAACTACCAGACACCTGCAGGAAAAGTATCAGCTCGCGATCTCAGCAAGAATCTAAGCCCCAGATCGCAAGAGAAGGCTAAACAGCTGATGTTAGAGTATGCAGGATCAGAACGCGGGCAAGGGGACACAGATCTAGAAAGCAACTATTCTCACCCGTCCTCTCCTGGAAGTGATGACTTTGATAATGCTTCTATGGATAGTTCTTTTAGTAGGTATAGCAGTGTCAGCAAGAAACCGAGTATAATCCAAAAGCTGAAGAGATGGGGGGGAAGAAGCAAAGATGACTCGAGTGCTCTTTCGTCACCTGCGAGATCCTTCTCCGGAGGCTCTCCTGGCAGGACAAGTATGAGCCATCGACCAAGGGGTCCACTGGAATCATTGATGTTAAGGAACGCGAGTGACACCATGGCCATCACCACATTTGGGAAGGTGGACCATGAGCTAGACTCTCCTGAAACTCCAAATCTACCTCGCATTAGAACGCAAGCTTCTCCCGGTGACGCCCTAAATTCTGTTGCATCATCATTTCAAGTGATGTCTAAATCGGTTGAAGGAGTTCTAGATGAGAAATACCCTGCATATAAAGACCGACATAAGTTAGCCTTAGAGAGGGAAAAGCAGATTAAGGAGAGAGCCGAGCAAGCAAGAGCAGAAAAGTTTGGTGACAGTCCTAGTTTAGGTCCCAACTATGAGCCTAGGGTCAAGGTTGAAAGAGAAAGATCTGTGAATTTGCCACCAAAACTTACTAAAATTAAGGAAAAGCCAGTTGTTTCTGGTGATCCGAGTGACCAATCTAATGAAGGCAAGAATGTTGATGCACAAAGCATAAGCAAGATGAAGCTGGCTCAGATAGAGAAGAGGCCTCCTAGGGTTCCTAAGCCGCCTCCTAGAGGATCAGGAGGTGCTACAAATGGTACAAGCGCAACCCCATCAAATGGTGTTCCAGGTGCACCACCCCCACCGCCTCCTCCACCAGGTGCACCACTCCCACCACCTCCACCTGGTGGACCTCCTCGCCCACCCCCTCCTCCGGGAAGCCTATCAAAAGCAGGTGGTGGTGACAAAGTTCATAGAGCTCCTGAACTAGTCGAGTTCTATCAATCATTGATGAAACGTGAATCAAAGAAGGATACATCAGCTTTAGCATCATCCACATCTAATGTATCAAGTGCTCGGAGCAACATGATTGGCGAAATTGAGAACAGATCAACATTCCTCCTAGCAGTGCGTTAAACACTTAAAACTCTTTCCTTCTATTTTTTCCATTCACTTCTTCTATTGGTTATGAACATAGATAGATCTTAAGTATCAAGCTTAACAAAGAGTGTAATTTACTGACTTGATATAGGTGAAAGCTGATGTGGAGACGCAAGGTGATTTTGTCCAGTCACTGGCAACTGAAGTTCGAGCAGCTTCATTCACCAATATTGAGGATTTGGTGACATTTGTGAATTGGCTTGACGAGGAACTCTCCTTCTTGGTATGAAATTCATATTCATTGCTGATATTTGCTACTTTCTTTTAGAGAATCTTCATTCCCATTCCAAATCCAAAAATTTCAATTCAACCGCTACCTAAATGTTCAGTAATTCCTGTCGTTTCTTTGCCGATTTAGTTTTTTCCATGTGGAATCGTACACACTCTTCTTCAGCTAGATAATTATCAGCATTTTCCTCATTTCACATGTTTTTTTTGAACTGTCATTTTAATCAACAATCCCATTTTCTGCCTTTGCTTAGGTTGATGAACGAGCAGTGTTGAAGCACTTCGATTGGCCTGAAGGGAAAGCGGATGCGTTAAGAGAGGCAGCTTTTGAATACCAGGATTTGAAGAAATTGGAGAATCAAATTTCCTCTTTTGTCGATGATCCCAAGCTCTCATGTGATGCTGCTCTTAAGAAGATGTACAAGTTGCTTGAGAAGTATGTATTCTAGTCTCTGCAATTTCATCCATTTCCTTGTAATCATTTTTAGGATTAGACAATTGCTGGTGAAAACTTGACTTTTTGGTTATGAGTAGAGCTTACACTTCGGGTTTTTAAGATTTGGGCTGAAAAGAACAAACCCATATCCGAACCCGATCAGCAAGAGGTGCGGGTTTCGGGTTTGTAATGGACAATGTGCTGGTTGCCCTACCCGACCCCATATCAAACCTGACTCGAATATTAATTTGGTGTATTGGGTTTCGGGTGCCCATGGGTTTATGGAATGGGAATTTATTCTTGATTTTGATTTCTATTTTAAAATGTATAATCCAAACGCAGAGTTTCATTGCTTTTCTTACTATTGTTCTATTGTTTTTGCAGAGTGGAACAAAGTGTGTATGCACTATTGCGTACAAGGGATATGGCTAAATTACGATACAAGGGGGTTGGGAATTCCGATGATTTGCTATCCGATTCAGGAGTTGTTGGCAAGGTACGCTTCAAAACATCAATGATTCAAAAACCGAACAAACTCACTCTGAAAACCGATGTGGGATTGTGATCAAACTCGGACCAAACCGGGTTTGACCCAATCAAAAACTACTAAATCCTTAAAGCAAATTGAATTGGTTGAATCGATAATTCAGTCAACAAATTGATTTAGTCTGATTTTTAAAACGTAAGAAATCTTGTGTTGGGATCATGTAAATTGCAACTTCTCCATGTGTGGGTATGTATTAGCAGATTATCCTACAAAATGATTAACGCTTGCCCTATTTCAGATCAAGCTCTCCTCAGTGCAATTGGCAAGAAAGTACATGAAACGTGTAGCAACTGAACTTGATGAAATGAGTGGCCCAGAGAAGGAACCAAACAGAGAGTTCTTGCTACTCCAAGGTGTCCGATTCGCTTTCCGGGTTCACCAGGTACAGATTTATGTTTCTAAGCTCAACCTTAGCTACTTGAAATTATTTTTGTCCTACAAAGTTCAAAAAACATCCTAGGAAGTGAAAAACTATCAAAACTACCTGAACAATCTGACCTATAAACTAATTCTATTCTAAAATGGTCGCCACAAACTTATTTTTTGAAACAAATAATCACCCCAAACTTTCCCAAACTTGTTCCGTTAGTTAAATCTAACTGAAAAGCTCTTTCATCACAAACAATGCTTGTGACTTGTTATCTTATTATAATTTCCAAATTACCCGGCCTATTCCTCTAAATATTATTAGGCAAGTATTTTTGCACAAGATTTGATAGAGTGGCGTGGCCTATGATAGAGAGTAAGTTGTATGTGAAAGGTGTGGGGGTTTCACTACAAGGGTATTTTGGTATTTTTGTTTTTCAAGTTAGATTTCACTATGGGAAAGAATTTGAAAAAGTTTATGGTGGCCATCTGATTTGAAAAGAAAATCAGAAAAATCTTGTGCATTAAGTGACAAATTCCTACCATTTCCCCTATAATGAAAGCAACAGCCGGATAGCATTTCGGTGGCTTTTAATAGTTGGAAGACCATTTTAGTATAAAATTAGTTCGTCGTTCAATTTGGTCAGTTTTGATGGTTCATGAACTATTTGGTAATTTCACCTCCTAAAAAATGACGGTTCAGTGTACGAGACTCTTGTCATTGAGATAGACATGATTTTAACGGTGTAAGATAAGATAATTGATCGTTTGGATCTTTTTCCAGTTTGCTGGAGGATTTGATGCAGAGAGCATGAAGGCTTTTGAAGACCTAAGAAGCCGAATTGCAAAATCTGAGGACAACAAGATGGAAATGTGAGGATCTTCGTTCATTTCTTATACTTCTTTCTCCTATTTATCTCAATTTTCTGTTGTATATTTCATCTTCTCATTCATAGTTATTTGATATTGTACAATCACTTGTCAAATTCGAGCAATAAAAAGATTACTTATGTAGTTTAAAACTCAAAGTTCAGTGCATGAAACTCTTACAGTTATACAGTAACACGCTTTTGCATGGAAGTTGTAACCCTTACTCAACCTACTACCTACATAACATTAGTTTAGATACAATATTGATGATAGACTAAATGCACAAAGATCATTTTTGTTAGATTTTCTTCAAGCAGTATTGAAGTATCAAGCCTTGCATAAAACAAATTATAAAAAAAACACTAATATCAAAAGGATGTTAACATTGTGGACTATTATGATCGTAATAGTTGAGAGATCATTTTAGCATAAAATTAGTTCTGATCCTGAAAAAAGATTTCAAATTGAGGAGACAAAAGGATTGATTCTAGAGAAATCAAATTAGCAAAGCCTTTCCTCATGCAAAGACCCAAAATGTAATACATAAAACCTTTTCTTAAAAAAAGTACACAATAACACCACCAATCATATGGCTAAAGAACTATCAATGCTAAGATTGTAATGGATCTAAAAAATAAAGAATCACATGGTGTCGAAGCTATCGCATTGTGATCACAAGGCTTCGGTTTATAAATTTGGCGCCTCCTACTTTTCCTTGGATTCCTGGAGGCAGGAAAATCGCACGCCTTTGGTCGCCCGCCTCCACCAACAACTCAGAACCACCCCGATACTGCATTCATCAGATGATTAGAGAATCGTTATCATGTTAATTCGGTAGAAAGAAGAAAAGAACTAACAAATCTATCAGCATGTTCTATCAATGGTTAATGCAACATTTCCTCTTGATTCCAAGTATAGAAACATCTCTTTCTCTACTTCTGAGATGGTGCATGTCCAACCTCATGAGCATTTTCAGTCTCTCCACATTTAATCCACTATGGAAGATTTCAGATAAATGCCTTGTACTTTACGTCAAAATCACATAACTAATCTAATTTTAACTCTTGCAGCACATAGGGGCAAAATAGTGGTTTCATAATGAAACCTGCCGGTGTCATAAACAAAGTAGTTGTATGAAAGTACGGAATGAAAATCAGGGTAGTTATGTGATGGAAAACAAAGTGCAGAGTAGTTATGCACTCTACTTTACCTCAAAATCACATCACTACCCTTAGTTTTAGAGTTGACAATTTAATCGTGTCGTAATACGATATATCACGACCCAACGTAAAATTAGCGTGTTTGGGCTCACACTTTTTGTAATCGTGTTGTGTTCATGTTGTCTTCATAAATGTGTTGTGTTCGTTTTCAACTATTTAACACGATTACTAAATGTGTTGTGGTCATGCAACACACATTCAACACGACACAAACACGAAACACAAGACATTTATCTAAAATTTCCCTTCTAATAAATAACTAATAAAGTCAACAAATAGGCACGAATGGAGAGTTCGTTTTCACTTTTCCGTCCGAATTTCTCACGCCCATAAGCACACACTTATGCTCCGAGGGAAAACCAATGACATATAATTTCATAGACATTGAAAGCTTACACATCATTTGCAGGGTTTGGAAAGTATGATGAAAAGAAAGGGACGTCATCGTACCTGGTATAGCTTGATCTCTGACTTGTCAAAACCAGGCATGAGCAAAGTTACTGACTTTTTGGCCGTATCAAACTTCACTGATGATAGCATACTAGCATTGAGGTTTGCTTGTGAAGAAAGGATACTCCGTGCAGCTTTGCCATCGGTATTGAGCATTATTGCATTCCAATCCATAGGGGAGCTCATAGAGAGACGAGGAGAGACGGCAAAAGGTAAAGGTGAAAAGTTATTCTTCACCGTTTCAATTGATTCGGCGTCCAAATGTGGAGAAGCAATAGCGAAAGCACCAGAAACTTGTGCACCAGCTTGGACTGTAGATCCCCAATAACGTAGCGCAGACTTAAGAGAAATAGGATTGCTTGGGTCCATCACGAGGAAGCAGCCAAATTTGGATGGATCTTGAAAAACGGAAGCTCCTCTCTATTCATAGAAGGCGGGGTTAAATTTTATGAGCAACTGATAGAAGAAATGGCAAAGCGCTTAGCTTACCTCTAGCATTTTTTCTATTTTGTCCCAAATTTCTGCGGACATTGTTCCGTTGAGAATGGAGCTACTGCCACTGATATTCACGGCTTCATCTACCAGTCTTCGGAGAGAAGGACCAGCCAATCTCCCAAAATCGGTCTTCTCAGCCAAGTTCCGAAGGTATCTTAAGTACAATCTACAGGTTCATGATATCGGATGCACACAAGTCACAACCATGGAACTGTGTGTTGAGCTGACAATTGAGGTTACGAGTTGGTGTTGAAAAGACCTAACCCGACCCTAACCCGCAAGGGGTGCGGGTTTTGCTTAGAAAATTTGCGAGTAAATGTGGTTAGCCCGACCAGTCCCGTACTTTTCCCACGAAAAATCCAACCCGTAAATAATAAGTTCTATTTTACGCGACCCAAATATGCAATAATGTCGATCGGACATTGGGTGCCCGACTGATTGGATCCAAATTGCCAGCTCTAGGGATGTGTGTGTGTGTGAGGGAGAGAAAGAGAGCGTATTCCAAACCTTGATTTACTCGCAGCACCAAACATCCGAAGAGTTTCATCGGTGCTGATCCCATCATATACTATTACGTCATATTTCTCCTTTTGCACATTTCTTTGGGACACATTCCCAAAGAATCCTACAAGCCTCTCAAGTGTTAACGCTGAAAATATCGAGTCCATCCCAGGAAGCACCCCAAGCTCTTCTCCAACCACCTGCCACATAACAGAGATTGGCACATAATATACTCTAATAATTATTTACAGCCAAAATAATGTTTTGTTTTTTTCTTTTACTGATATAGCCATGCAGCACCAAATAGTAAGTAAAGACTACGTACCCACCCCTTCAAGTACTCCTTGGGTTATGTTAAGACGAGCATCTGCTTGCTTGAGCTGAGTGAGGGGTTCAAGAATCATCTAGAATTGTGAACGACAAATAGTCTTGAGTATAAAGCCCCGAAGCAAAAACATGTGGCAAAGACGTATTAAGAACAAGAGGGGGAAAAAATGAAAAACACACTTTAGTGGTTTCCAACCTAACGGCTGAAAGGTTGCTATTGCAGATGGTAGGCGATGTTCCAATCTTGCAGTTCAGAAGGTATTCGGCAGTTGGGTCTTGAGTATGTATCACCAAGCATGTATTAAGGCCGGCCAGCGCGTAATGCTAAGCAGTAACCACAAGTGAAAAACTCAATATAAGAGAAGTCAATAAAATCAATTAAGATCTAAACTTATCCACAGAATAACGGCAATAACCTTAATCTAACCTTTAGACAAATTATGAATACGAAATGTTGCAGCAAACAAAATGCATCGTTGAATCCATATAGTGAGCTGATGGGTATAGGAGTAAATTTGAATAAACCAATACAAAAATAACAAGTAGAAAGCAATTCAAATCTGTTATCGAATTATGTGAAAAACTTGATCATTCATGAATTAGATGTGGTTCTATACTAATTTTCATTACTACACAAGACTGAAACACTATGTTATTGCCTTCAGGAACTACAAATTAATAGAAAACAGACATAATTAACACGAACTTATTGAAAACATTTGGTAGCACTTCAAAAACTGAAATTGCAAAAGTAGAAAACAAACAAACAAACATAAACCCACTGTTCACATTAACAAACAAATTGAACAATACACACCCATGAGCAATGAAATGATTCTATACTACTTTTCATTACTACACTAGACTGAAACCGCTATGTCAACGCCTTCTGCAGACTAAGAATCCAAAGAAAAATAGAAGGTATTAACACGAACTTATTGAAAACATTTGGTAGCAATTCAGAAACTCATATTCCAGTGCAGAAAACAAACAAACACGAACCCATTATTCACATTAAGACACAAATTGAACAATACACAGACATGAACAATTAAATGATTCTATGCTAATACTCATTACTACACAACAAGCAACTACATCATCGCCTTCTGCAGACTAAGAATCCATCTAAAACAGAAGTAATTAACACAAACTTGTCGAAAGCATTCGGTACTTTATAGCAATTCAAAAACTGAAATTCCAATGCAGAAAACAATCAAACAATTAAACGCAAACTCGTTATTCGCATCACCAGGCAAATTAACCAAAAATCAACAACTAAGTCATCGCCTTCTACAGACTTAGAATCCATTGAAAAAAGAAGTAATTAGCACAAACTTATCGAAAGCATTTGGTAGCAATTCAAAAACTGAAATTCCAATGCAGAAAACAAACAAACACAAACTCAATATTCACATCAACAAACAAATTAACCAAAACAGACATTCATTTTCCAATTACACAAAAAACCCAATAAACACAAGATACCCACAATTCAAGCTCACATTAATTCAGGTTAAAAGAACAAAAGCATCAACAAACTAAACACCAAAATCGCAGCTCAATCAAAACCCAGAAACTAAAATACCACAAATATTAAATGCAGAAGTGAAAAAATCGTACTTGAGCTGCGAACACGGCGGCGGGGGGCTTGCCGGAGCAGCCGTTACCCAAAAAAGTGACCAATTTTGTTGATTTGGAGGAGGAATTATCATCGTCACCGCCACGACCATCTTTACTGGAAGCTACAGTGACCAGAGCTCGACACATTAGTCCTCTGTTTGTTCTGCTAATGGGTCTTGGTGTTGGTACAGAGAAATGGAGAAATGGGGTCTGAAGCTGAAAGGCCATTTTCAGAAAAAAGGTATCTTTTTTGCAGCTTGTGATTCTATAAATTGAATGATTTGTGAGTGTGAGATTAATCCATATATTGTCACTACTAGATACTTTTTGGCCATACCTAATATGCAAATGATTAGTTTTGTTGAAATGGAGATGACAAATATGACCCCCACTAGATTTCGGATATAGCTTTTTGTGATTTTGGTTGAAAATGTTTAACTCAAATTGGGCCAGCCCGGGTTGCCCGACCCACTATTTTTTTTTTGCATGACAATTTTGACATAAAAATGAACATGTAAAATGTGGATCGAATTTTAAACTTACGCAAATTCAAATCTTGTCGGTGCATGAAGTTTTTTTGCTCTTGAGCAACTTTCGATAATCAAATCAGATGACTGAAAAATGAATTTTAGAGATAATTTCAAATTTTGCAATATAGTGAGTGTATCATGCATGAAAATGATTTATAAAGATACATATGAAATAAGGCTCCGCTAATCACGGGATCTTTGTCGCCCTCGACCAAAGATGTGACTCTTTGTTGTGGCCGGTTGAGTTCTTTTACATGAGATTGGTCGTATGAGTTGACTTGATGGCCATATACATCAAATTTAAATTGTTCACTCTAGTTGGAATGTGTACAACGTATTTTTACTTCGTGTTTTTAAATTAGAGTTATAGTAAATTAGTAATGTGTGCTAATACATAAAAAGTTTAGTAATAATATTACAAACTTGAAGTAATTTAAAAAGATATATATATATATATTATACGTATCTTAATCATGCACAAAATATGATAATTTAGCTCAAATGAATTTCATATATATCATGTTTTCTACGTGGGTTCTTCACAAATTTTAAATTTTTTAAATGAAAATTTCTACGTACTTTAACAATAGCTCTTTGAGGGTAAGAAAATTGAACGGTCATATCACATCAATTGCATAAGCATACACATCTAATACATGTATTTATTCATATCCATATAAAATTGAGTCATAAGTTTCTTACGAAGAAATAATTATACATTTATTTATATAAATTTTTTCGAAGGAATACATTTATTTATATTCGTTTTACATATTGACAATCTCAACAAATACACATAACAAACATGTTTAATTCGCACCAACTACTAAATAACAATAATAACAATCAAAACCATATAGTTTTTTTTTATTCTTTTGATCGTTACTGTTCTAGAGAACAAAGTCGATAATTATACCCGACACTACAGGTCGGGAGCTTAAACGAGCCAAAAAAAAAGATACATGTTTTTATCGGACAACTTGTCGTTAGTTATAAAGTGTTCATCATTCAGTAAATAAAAGTAACAGTGATAAAAAGTTGTACAATAAGAACGTGCGAGTTTCTTAACCCTGTCAAAATGAACAGTTCCACCGCTAACGACACTAAACATGAACCAACATCGTCCATCAATCTTTAGAACAAAAACTTGGGAGAGGACTAGCCCTTGGGGACCTAGGTGGGAACTCCGGCAGCTGATTCCCATAGCTATCATAATAAACCACGCCGGCAAACACCGGCGGGCGGCACTTCTCTCCCATCAAGATGGTCTTTTGCCACAAACCACCTTCCCCAAACCCTCCCTCCTCATCACCACCACCACCATTTTCTCCGACCACCACTTGATCAAACACAAAAATAGACTCATCATCACAACTAGACCAAGTCTCATCACCACCACCACTCTTCTTGCTAAATGGACTCATCAAGAACCGCCTTTTACTGGCTTGTGAACCGGTTGTTTCCGGCTCCGACCTCCCGGAGCCGGCCTTGGCACGGCCGTGTCTGGCACACAAGAAAGCTACTAGAGCCGTGACTGACAAAAACAGACCTATTGCTAGTGGTATTGTTGAAGGTCCAAAATGGTGATCAAGAACATGTTGCACCATCTTCACAATAAAATAAAAAAAAGGGCTTTGAATATTTTTTAGAGATTTAATTAATTACAATGAAACTAGAAAGTTTTGGTTAGTGAATTTATAGGGTTCATATATATAAGTTATTATTAATTATTCAATTAATATAAGTGGATGGAAGGTAGGAGATGGACGACCAGTCGACCACGACTAGCTTGATGTTACTTCATAGCGGAACTAATTTTGTTTTCTTCTTTAATAATAATGTGACATTTTCAACAGTATTGTGACTTTTGTCTGTGTTTTTGGCAGGCTTTGTTTAGTTTAGTTTTTTTTTTTGGAAACTTTGTTAAGGTGTTATTAAGTTTTAACTACCGGTTTAGAGTGAATACAAATTAATTAAGACAAATTTAGAATAAACTTTTTCTTTTTCTAGAGAGTGCACATTTTCCTGTACCTTAATAAAGAAGTCACTTACTTTGTTTAAATAATTTCATTAGGTTAATATTCATGTGTGCCACCAAGATTGTTACGACTTATAATGATTGTTTTAACTTAAATGAAGTTTCAAATTCGAGTTTCTAATGTAATTGTATTGCAATACAAGAAAAAGTTTTATCAGGGACGAAATTAGCTACGGTTCGAAAATCGTCCCTGATCAGCGACGGTAACGTCGACGTTTAGTCTGTCGGTAATTTTAGCGGGAAAGCATGGCACAAATTTTTTCCCCGCAAAAAACCTAGGCGACGGGAACTGTCGCTGATTGTGGTCAATTAAGATCAACGACGGAATCATTTACGATTAGAAAACTATCGTAGATCTGTGGTTAGTAACAATACTCGTAGTAAATAATTGATTGGCCATGGAAGCTCATCTGAGTTGAGGCTTGCTATTTCTGTGTCTGTGTTCTTTACTCTTGCTCAGTTCTTAATTTGGGTTAGATCATACCATTTTTGGTGCTATAAAATTTAATCTGTTTCGAATCCAAGTTAATCTATCGGTACCAAATACAATGACATTATTTTTTTCAGTTAAAAAAAGAAGAAGAAAAACTTTAATTGCAAAAATTCATGTGGAGGTGGTGGTTGAGTCAACCCCAAGGGTGTGAAGTGGGGGACGATTTAAGCATGGAATGGATGCCAAGAGTGTTGACTTGTTTTATATTCACAATTTGAAACCATTTATTAGGATTTAGGAGTTAGGACCAAGTCTTTTGTACGTGCAAGTTTAAAAATACTATGGTAGCTACGTTCTAATTATATGCATTGTTACAATAAGTGTGTTGTTTTTGTTTTAGATAAATTGAAGAAAATTAGCATGTTATGTTTACAATTGTATTTTTATAATCATGTTATAAATAATGTACATGATAATAATAAAATAATAATATTAGTATTGATTATTTATGCATAATTAACTTCACAAAAAGGTCTTAGAACATTTGCTATATTTATTTGCTTGGGAAGGGCAGTCAAGCCCTGAGAAGCTTTATTCGTTACTGTTATTAGATTTGAGTGATTAATATAATTGAGTTTCCTTCAAAAATAACATAAACTTCATAAACAGAATATGCCACATATTTTAAAACAAAAATTCAAAATAAACACAAAGCTTATTTTGAAACATGAGTTTATATATATGAGAAAAATGTATATCAGTTGCAATTTAAACCAACCAATGAGATTATGACATCTCATTAAAATTCACTTTTACCCACCCAAGTGAATTTGTGGGAGCGAAGCGACCCG
>JAYMSZ010000315.1:0-21662 GCA_036897665.1 Pelargonium citronellum
AGGAGGAACTATCTACAAGGTATCCATTTTTCGAATTCAATAGTCATACTGCTCTTAGAAGTTTTCTAGAATGTGCGTGATTATTAAAAGTTTTATGTAACTTGTGCAAGTCATGCACATATTAAATAAATAACATTGAAAGAGATGTGTTTTGACGAATTATATTATTTTAAAATAACCTTAAAAGTTATAAAAAAATACGATCAAGTTGAATAAACAAATAATAAAATAATACTAAACTCTAATTTCAATAATTAAAATCAGGTGATAAGTTTTAATTGACTGATTAAGTAAATGTTTGTATATATATTTTGAAATGAATAAACATATTAATTAATAATTAATAATTAATAATTAATAATATAATTTTGAGAAGCATATTTATAAATAGCCGAGTGAATCCAACAAGCTTCTCACAGATCTCTTCTCTGTTGCTCTGTGAATCTTCCCATTGTCGTCTTCGTCAAGTCACAGAGAAACCGCTTTTACTCAGTCAAGGCTAAAGATACTTCACTTTTGTATCGACGAAGGCTCTCTTCTCTACTCTATTGTAAGTCCCTCGCTCATTTCTTCATCTCTATTTTTCGTTTTCTACTGCAATTTCAGTACCAAATTCGTTCACTTTCCTGCAATTGCGGTTCTGGGTCGCTCCGGAACACCTGGAATTTTGCACCCAGATCTGTTTTCTCAACTGGGTTGCTGGTGTTTCAGCTTGATTTTTATGGTTTCATGGATATCAATTTTGTTATCTGTTTGTGATTCTAGTCGCAATGCTGGTGTTTTTAATCGTATTGCTTTGTGGGTTTTTGAAATCTTGTTCAGTTGAGCCACATTTTCTGTAGATCTGTTGATTATGGATTCAAATTTCATGGATTTTTTTATGTTTGATTTGGAGAGAATCGTGGGAAGCAAAATGGTCTGCATAATCACAACCTTGTCAATGATTCATGTTCTTATGTGTTTTTAAGAGAAAAATATGATAATTATCACCGTTTTGATCAGTTCCTGATGACCTTTGTGTTTTAGTTTTGAAAAGATTTTAGTGCCAATGATTCACTTAGTTTGTCTAATTCGTAAAGTTCGGATAGAATTACTCCATTAAAAACACATGTTATTTGTACTCCACAAAGTACTCAATCCTTAGTTCAAAGTTTTGCATCATAGCGTGATTAGCTTTTACTAAGAGGTAAATCGTGTTTTCCATTATTACATTTTGGGGTCGTGACATAAAGCTTTGTGTGTTGCACTATGCTTAAGCAGGTTCGATATGGCTGGATACACACCAAAGAATATCCTCATTACTGGAGCTGCTGGGTTCATTGCATCCCATGTGTGCAACCGGCTCATCAGGAGCTACCCTGATTACAAGATTGTCGTCCTCGACAAGATGGATTACTGTTCAAACCTGAAGAATCTCAATCCCTCGAGGTCATCACCTAACTTCAAGTTCATCAGGGGAGACATTGCTAGTGCCGACCTAGTCAACTTCATCCTCCTCACTGAGTCCATCGACACCATTATGCACTTTGCTGCCCAGACTCATGTTGACAACTCCTTCGGGAACAGTTTCGAATTCACCAAAAACAACATTTATGGCACTCATGTTTTGCTAGAAGCATGCAAGGTCACTGGGCAGATCAAACGGTTCATTCATGTGAGCACTGATGAGGTATATGGAGAGACTGATGAGGATGCTGTGGTGGGAAATCACGAGGCTTCGCAGCTTCTTCCAACCAACCCGTATTCTGCTACTAAAGCTGGAGCGGAAATGCTTGTTATGGCATATGGGCGATCTTATGGATTACCTGTGATAACTACCAGAGGAAACAACGTCTATGGGCCAAATCAGTTCCCAGAAAAGCTAATTCCAAAGTTCATCCTTTTGGCCATGGAAGGAAAGCCTCTGCCCATTCACGGGGATGGGTCAAATGTGCGGAGTTATCTATACTGTGAGGATGTTGCTGAGGCATTTGAAGTCATTCTTCACAAGGGTGAGGTTGGCCATGTTTACAACATTGGGACAAAGAAAGAAAGGAGAGTGATCGATGTAGCCAAGGATATCTGCAACCTTTTCTCTTTGAACCCAGATGCACAAATTAAGTTTGTTGAAAACAGGCCTTTCAATGACCAGAGGTACTTCTTGGACGATCAGAAGCTGAAGAACTTGGGATGGTCTGAACGGACTTCGTGGGAAGAAGGCCTGAAGAAGACTATGGAATGGTACGTCAACAGTCCCGATTGGTGGGGAGATGTCTCTGGAGCATTGCTCCCTCATCCAAGAATGCTGATGGTTCCTGGAAATGAAGCCAATGGGTCTGACTTGAGCAAGTCTGCTTCCCTTGATAAGGTCAACAATCCTATTCAAAACCAAATGGTAGTTCCTGGTTCAAAGAACACTTCACCTTCTCAGAAACCGGCCATGAAATTCTTAATTTATGGCAGGACAGGGTGGATCGGAGGCCTTCTAGGGAAGATTTGTGAGAAGCAAGGAATTCCATATGAGTATGGAAAAGGTCGTTTGCAGGACCGATCACAGCTGTTGGCTGATATTCGCAATGTGAAGCCAACACATGTCTTTAATGCTGCTGGAGTGACCGGTAGGCCTAATGTGGACTGGTGCGAATCTCATAAACCAGAGACAATTCGCACCAATGTTGTCGGTACATTAACCCTGGCAGACGTCTGCAGAGAGCATGGACTCCTGATGATGAATTATGCCACTGGTTGTATTTTTGAGTATGACGCTGAACATCCCTTGGGGTCAGGCATTGGGTTCAAGGAGGAAGACACACCCAATTTCACTGGTTCATTCTACTCTAAAACCAAAGCCATGGTGATTCCTTAAACCATCTGCTTGATCCTTATTTCCATTTTGTAATTTGTTTCTAATTTTGCAGCCCATTAATACCTGTCTGTAACTTCTTTCCCAGGTTGAAGAGCTTTTGAAAGAATATGATAATGTATGCACCCTCAGAGTTCGGATGCCAATATCGTCAGACCTTACCAATCCACGAAACTTCATCACAAAGATTGCGCGATACGACAAAGTGGTTAACATTCCAAACAGCATGACAGTCTTGGATGAGCTTCTACCGATATCAGTTGAGATGGCGAAAAGGAACTGCAGGGGTATATGGAACTTCACAAATCCCGGGGTTGTGAGTCACAATGAGATCTTGGAGATGTACAAGAGCTACATTGACCCCAACTTCAAGTGGTCTAACTTCACATTGGAAGAGCAGGCCAAGGTGATCGTTGCCCCTAGAAGCAACAATGATATGGACGCATCCAAGTTGAAGAAAGAGTTCCCAGAGCTGTTATCTATTAAGGAATCGCTCATTAAGTACGTGTTTGAACCCAACAAGAACAAGAAAAGCTCTGCCTGATTAGTGTTCACTGGTCAGTCCAAACCTTTCTCGATTCTCGTCTAGCTACTAGCAATCCAGTCACTTTTCATGTCGTTAATTACCATCATTCATCAGTCCCGTTATTATTTCACAATAATTGCTAGCATAAATTTCACTTCGAGTTATTGTCTGCTAAATTTAGTTTGTATGTTGTGATTTTGATGAACTTCAGTTCGTCAAGATGTATTATGTGTTCTAAGCCTGCAAGCTTATGGATGTGTAATTGTTTCTTATTTATAGTCAATGAAGGTATCTATTCATCAGCTGGTAATCTGACATTCTGTTGATATTTCATTTCAATGGTCACACTGATATTAATTGATATGCATTTATAGCGTACAACTGTTTGTGTCGAAGCAACATGTTAATATTCATTGTCTGGTTTTGGCTTTTACCTGTTTGGAGACGTACCTCCATTGTTGTTGCTGTGAAAGTGAAAGCTTTGTTAGGTGAAGAGTTATACATTTGCATATACCCCTCGTGCTGCTCGTGTTTTGGTAGGTGGTGGGGCTATGCACAAAAGTCTAAGTTTTGCTTCGTGAAGAACTGACAATTCGAGCTTTGGGTGGGGGTTTTTACGGGTTCAAATGGAAAAGACCTAACCCGCCTTTCAGAGGCAAGAGTTTCGGGTCGCGGGTTTTACCTAGACAATTAGATTTACTTGAACTGATCAAACTGATGACTCAGTTGGATTTCTTTTGAATATTAGCATGTTGAAACTTACAGAAAAGAACAATGATTCTGCAAGTTGTTGCATGGTTTATATGGTTGGAGTGGAGTGATAATTTGTATGAAAAGAATGAAGTGTAGTGATGAATTTCTGCACCAAAAAGATGATGCATTACAGCTTACATGTAGTATAATTTTGAAGTGGACACCACCTATTTTGTCTGTTTCATTTCAAACTAATTGTGAGTCTAAACCATGTCCCTATACCACTCTCTTCCTGTTTTAGTATAATCAGTAAAGAAAATGCTAATTTAAGCTTATGAGTTGATATAAATACAAAAGTCAAACAATAATATTATCATTGATCTTAAAATGGGTGTCATAATCTTTACTATTGATTCATAAAAAAAAAGTTATCAAGGTGGATTGGGCCAAGAGGATTAAACACTTCAGATTTCTTTTGAGGTCTCGGGTTTGAATATTTTTTTTGACGATATGAAATGAGTTATTTCGTTAAAGGAAAGAGCTACTACATGTTATGTAGTTCAACTGATAAAAAAGAAAAAGAAGTTAATTGTTGATGATAACACGAGAATCCATAATCAACTCATTATGAGCCCTTATTTCGGTACCCAATTTGACCGCGTACATCTCCTAAAACAAAGTGACCCCTCCATACCCATCCATTACATTTTCAGAACTCAACTTCACCTTCTCTAGGGTTTCCCAGACGACACTAGCGACGTCGATCGGCCAAGCTCCCCTCGAGAGTTGAGACCTCTCCAGAAATGTCATATAGGGATCTCCATTATAATTTATTTAAACTCATGACACGCTCATGACATCTCAAACGCCCTTGCAACCAATCACGACACGACGTATCGCTCTCTATATATTTACTTTGCGAATGTAACTATCTCTAAAACTATGAAGTATTGATATTTAAGATTAATTTTTTATTCTTAATAAAATTCACGCACAAACTCATCATAAACCAAGACATGTTGGCAAAATTTGGTTGACCTCAACATGGAAAAAAGTGTATAATCAGCTACAGCAGCATGTAGATATGTGGCTCAAGGGCCTACAACAAGTGGATGCGAACACGTATACATATCATCAATCATATGTCCACAGTGGGTCCCAGATTGCATGTTACGTTGCTGAAACAAAGGTAGACAAATTTACATGCCTATGTTGTGGGGTCCATCAAGTCCCACATGATGGATGATGCTGATGCACCTTACCATATATTCTGTCCTATCTTTTCATCTTTAATGCTTGTGACTCATTTCATGCTCTGCGTAAATAAATTCTTACTTTGACTTTTTTTCTTCAATGTAATTAATGTGTCCCACAAAATTTGAGATTATTTTAACAACAATTTAATTACATGTTGTCGTGAATTTGTCGGTGGTCAAATATTATTATATAAATAATTAAACGTTGTATTACTAGTCATCATGCATGAAGGTCGAGAAGAGTATGTTGTTACTTAAGATATTTTTATGTTTAATCTTCCTTTTAAAAAAAATGTTTACATTCAATCTTGATAATACAAGTCATTTTAGGTATATTATATTAAGTTAATGTATCACATCATACATAAATCATTTGTGTTTAAAAATATTTGTATGGTAAATATTTTGATAAGATGTACTGTATTATTTTTTTGAGCTAAGGATTTGATATTTGCTAAATGTTGTATCACGGGTCATATAAGATTGAACTTAAGAATAATATATATGTGAAAGTTGTGACACTATGATACATTACATTTGATTGTGATTTTTTAACAGTTAAATAGATGACTAATCATTCAATGAGTTTAAACTAATCTATAATTTGTACATTTTGCATATCTTTTTATGAGAAATTGATAATATTATCGTTGAAATGTGTTAGTCTAAGAAGAAAGAAAATACACGATAATTTAGTTGTCCATATTATTAGACAACTACGAACAATGTCACGGTGACCACATGAGTATTGTTATAACGTTAATATTATAAGTTAAAACAATTCAATCTTTATACTCAGACAAATTTTCATATTGAGATGTGAACTTATTTTGACATAGAAAGAATGTTAAAAAATAGCACTCAATGTTAAACAAAACAAGTCACTCAATTTAAAACAAAAATACAAGACAAATATATATATATATATATATTGCTACGGGATAATAAGAATATTTTGGCATTTTCATTACGATTTGTAAAAGATTGAACTCGAGACGAATATATATGTTCTAAGTTGTGACACTTTGATATGTTAATTACATCCATCTCTTTCGTGATTGATGAATGTTTAACGATTGATTAGGAGACAAATAATACAATGAATCTAAACTACTCAAGGTACATCTTTTGCATAGATTTTTTAGTGAGAAATTGATAATGTTATTGTTAAAATGTATAAGTCGGATAATAATTAATTAGACAATACATAAAGTCGTAGTTGTTCATATTACACAACTAAAAATAAACTGAATGCGACCTCTCGTGAATTAAATTATATTGTTATCAAAACTATTCAAATTATTTGCTCAAATAATTTATTTTGAGCCATCAACTTATCGTTAAAACGTCTTTGTCAGAATTAGTAAAACTTAATTACAATCAAATTGTAATATTATTAAATATAATTGCGTTAAAATTTGATCGAGAGAGTTTTATCACCATTGTGATTCTACCCAACTTGAATATAAATTAGTCTGAATGTGATATGTTGTAAAAATGTTGATCTCGTGTCCACCTCAGAATTCTCCATAGTTAGAAAAAAAAATATTACAATACTATTTAGATCTCAATCTATAGTGATTAATAACAATAAATATAATTAATGGAGTGTATTTCAACGATAGTGAAAGATGGAGACTAGATGGTCACTATCTCTTCTTATTAAAAGATTTCAAATCTGTCTTTAAACTATTGATTTTAGGATTTATCAACTGTCGGTAAAGGAAATAAGAAGAAATCTCATGAAATCAATAGTGTTTAAGCAAAAGATTGTGGACGTTAATGGGTTAATAATTTTAAAGTAAAATCTCATGAAAGTGGGGATTGTTTTGACTTATTGTCAACAATCAAGATAGTTTTAACCTTTTCTCTGGATTTTTTTTAATAAGCGTCGGGACAATAGCATACAAAGGTCAGTGTTTCTCACCTTCAAGTGGGGGTGTCTTCCGAGTTAGCCGTTAGTTTTTCTCTTAAACCCATAAATCTCACCTCATACCGTCGATAAGAAGACTTGAACCTGAGAACTCAAAAAAAATCCAAAGCGCATCAACCTCTTAACACAACGTGCCTTGATTTTCCATGTATCTGTTCCCTTCATTTTTCTAATTGTTAAAGATAAATTTGACAATAAACAAAGAGAAATCAAAATATGTACAAGTTGTTGGGCAGCATTTATTTATTGACAAACCCATTGGAGGACACTTGAAATAATGAAGGAGAAATAAGACACTCAATATAAAAATAAAAATTATTATTCTATCATTTCAAAATGAGTGTTTTATTTTTATTTTATGAATCTAGTTATGCAGAAATTTTAAATAAACGAGTTAAAACTGTTGGCTTTGTTACTTTTAAACGTAATTTTAAACCAAATGTTTAAGTTGATAGGTGAAGGGTTTAACTAATATTTCAAGTGACGACTCACTTCACATCATTTCGATGTGAGATTTCTTAACACTTTTTCTCCTGTGAAAACTGGATAAGAGAGACGAGCTTAAGCCTCACATGGATGATGAACTTAAGTCGGGAGTATCATTTAACACTTCCCTTTACAAAGTTACAACCACATAAGAGAAATGAATGATTGACTTAACTCGAGAGTATCATATAACACTTTCTCACATGCAAGTCAAATAAGAGAGAAAGAATCACGAGTATCACACTCTCCTTACATAAACACACCAAAGATCTTCTGTCTCATCGGCACATTATGACGATACTTGAAAGGATAAAATTAAATTGTGCGGTGCTTGAAAGTTGAAATGATAAAACTTTATTTATTTTAGGTGTTTTAACTAAAAATTAAAATAAATATACAAAATGTCTGAACAAAACATTTATGGATGAGAATGTCTGACCAAGACATGTTGGGCCAAACGATTGATGCGCTTTAGATTTCCTTTGAGGTCTCAAGTTTGAATCTCTTTACCGATAGTATGTGGTGGGACACTAACTTTTGTAAGCCTGCTGTTCGGTTGCTTATAAAAACGATAAATGAAATGTCTGAATACAAAATAAATAATAGTTTAGAATAAATACATAATTGGAGTAAGTAAGATTGAGAGATAATCAGATAAAAGAGAGACAAAACAGAGCACAGAGCACAGAGCACAGAGCAGAGAGCAGAGCAGTGAGTGAGTAGCAGTAGCAGTAGCAGCGTGATCTTCTTCACTCTCGAAACCTCCACATTTTTTGATTTCTAGCTCCTCACCTCTCTTCCTCTTCCTCATCACCACACCAAAATCTCCGATTCTCTCCTTCTTTTTCTTCAATTCACTTCAACGCTCTGCAACTTCGCATTCTTTCATTCAATGCTCTCTTGATTTTTCATCTTTTTCTCGGCGTTTCGTTTCCAGTTGCAGAATCGCAATCTACGATGAACTCACCATCAGATCTTGTCATCTGAGCAACTGTATCTGTTACTGCAATCGATTCAGTTCGATTCGAATCGATTCATGGATTACTTTTCAGAGATTCTCTCGATCGCTACTGAAACAAGGTTATTTCGAACATGAAGTTCTATATTTCCACCACGGGGATTAAGAGAGTCACCATTTCCGCCGCCGCTGCCGGAGGTATCGGCGGCGGCGGCAAGACCCGGCGGATTTGGAGCCGGGTGATGCCGGTGGTGTTGGTGCTCGGACTACTTTTGCCCTTTCTTTTCGTTAGAATCGCCTTTTTGATGCTCGAATCCGCCGCTGTTTGCTCTTCCTCTCCTGGTAATTTTCGATATTGTCTTCTTCTTCTACTGTTTCACTTCGCTGTGATTTTTTACAGTATTTCCATTTCTGTGCATTCCAGCTGTTTGGCTGATTCCACTGTCCCTTGTGCCCTAATTACTTGTACTGCATTTTTATTGTGTGTATATATGAAATGCAGATTGTACAGGATGGAGATTTTTCAGTGGGAGAGACGCTTCTCTGGTATGTATTTTCTTCAAATCATAATAATTTTGGTTTTTTATTTCCACACTATATTTTTGTACAGCATGAACTTCATTCAATTATGTAGAAGTGTTTAATGGGATCTTGATATGGAACTATGCATATTGAAGAAGACAAGTATTGGGGTTGTTGAGTGAATTACAAGTTAGCAATTACTACTAGCGATTTGGAATTTGGAATTTTATGCTGAGACCTTTTGGATATTTTATTTTATTCATAAGTAAACTATTGAGAAACAATTTTTAAAATTTTATTTTACAAGTTGAAGAAAGAATAATCTTCATCATCCATGATTAAAAGACTACTAGCTAGCATTATCATGATTTGTCACCTACTCATATTTTTCTACTCTCTCATTGTCTTCAAATTTGATTTGGGTCTTTAACTTTTGTACAAATTTTATTATTTGCCCAATACAAAGTGCTTGTTTGCTTGTTTTCCACATTTTTATTTCTGGGTTGCTATATGATTGATGGTTATTTTGATCAAGACATCTTTAGCCTTATTCTCTATTTATAGAGATCAATCATTTGAGCATTTTTTAGATTGTTTCAAATGATTCAATTATCTTTATGATGATTGTTTCACTAAAGATGTATTTTTATTTGAGAGGTGCGAGTTTCAGTCATGACACAAATAAAATATATTTGAGCGGACAATTCATGAAAATCACAATTTCAAGAAAGGAGATTTATATGAAATAGACTCATTGCCGATTAATCCACATCTACAAATTTATTAAAATGAATACGAATGTGTTTTATTTAGCTCAATACGATTGTTAATTTATGGTCCCTTTCTATATGCATTTGTACGTTTCTTTCTTGAAAAACACTAGAAAGGGCATTTTGGTCAAACTAGACACTAGCATGTGGTATATTTGTCATAAAAAATAAGTACAGTTCATGGATAAGTGCAATTTTTGCAAAATGTCGGTATTTCATATCCACTGACACGTGGCCAATTGTACTGCAATAATAATTTTTTATTTGATTTTATTACCTACTAATTCATAAAGAAAGAATTGCAATAATTGGTGGGGTCCTATTTCTATTTCCACAGCTATTTGACCTCTTCCACTCTGTTTCTATGTTGGAAAAAGCTTTTCTGTGATGTGGAAGCAGCCATATGGGAATATAATATTAATAGGAATAGGAAGAAGCATTTTTTTCCCTTTCTTTTTGACTAAAGAGACGTTCATGATTATGATGCATGAAATGATAAGCTTTTTGGGTTCCCGTGTGAGTTGTGACCACATCATCATTTACATGTCAACACGGTTTGTGGGGATCAATGGTTGGAAATTGCTGTTGATGAATGATATGTGTGGTGATTATGCATGTACATAAAGAGGCTGAGAGATGAACTGACTAGAGCATTACTGGAGGCGAAGGACGTTAACAGCAACGAAGAGGGTTCTTTACAGTCATTCAATGAGCTTGTGAAGGATATGACATCAAACAGACAAGACATTAAGGCCTTTGCCTTCAAGACCAAGGCAATGGTATAATTTCTTAACTACACTTTTGTCTGTATTTGCCCCATTTGATGTATTGTTCTGTTTTCTGTGTTTTTTACTCCTCATTCTTCTATGTTTTTTACTCCTCATTCTATCTGTTTCTCCATTGGTAAATGGTAAGCATAATTTCTTGTACAGTCTATCACTTATTGCAAGGTCAGTTTTGGGCCCAACAATTTGCATCTATTATCATATGTGGAGAACTATGTACACTAACAACAAAACCATTTTTCAAACAATGTGGGGTAGGCCACTTGAATCCTTCAGGAAAATACTTTGTGATTTTCTGCTTGTATTCTTTCTACCCATAGGCTCCATTCTATCTAATACTATCTCATTTGTTACACCAAGTATTGTTATGTCTTTCTGCATTACCTCTTTTCATTCTAACTTATACACACACCTACTTCTTTTAGTTTATCATAACCGAATTTTCTCACATTTCCAAGCAACCTTAATAAATGGTTTTTGTTTTCCCAACTGTTGCCTGAATAATCTCACCCCTAATATCATCATTCCTAGTTTTACGACTTTACAACCTCTTTGGAGCCTCGCATTCGGAGCCATGAGCCATACAACATAGTTGGGGAACTATGTAAATCTTCAAAATATATGCTTCTGATATCAGTTTTTTACTGGGGGCAGATCTGTGCATGATTTTATCTACATCTCTCTCTCTATTTGTGTGAGTGTTTGTGACTAAAAAGTAAAAACCAGTTACCAAGGGCTGTGCTGAGATATTAATGCTCCTGCAATCTCATGGAAATAGTGCTTGGGCGTACGAGGAGCCATACTAACAAATAGTCACATAGTTGTACATAGTTTAGTAAGGAAAGAAAATTTGGTTAGAAAGGTTGGTTTTATGGGTGACTAGATGTTGTAAGAAATTGGATAATATCCGGTGCTAATCCTGTTACAACCTAATGGGATTTTTCCTTTGAATGAATATGCAGTTACTGAGGATGGAGCGCAATGTTCAATTAGCCAAACAGAAGGAATCTATTTACTGGCATTTAGCTTCACATGGTGTCCCTAAGGGCCTACATTGTTTTTGCCTCAAATTGGCTGAAGAGTATGCAGTAAATGCTATGGCTCGAGCTCGATTACCTTCACCAGAATATGTTTTTCGCCTCATTGATCCTTCCTTCAACCATGTGGTTCTCCTAACTGATAATGTCCTTGCTGCCTCTGTGGTTGTTTCTTCTACCATTCAGCATTCAGTCAATCCTGAAAAACTGGTATTTCACATAGTCACGGACAAGAAAACTTACACTCCAATGCACGCGTGGTTTGCAACTAATTCTATAGAACCAGCAATAGTGGAAGTTAAGGGATTGCATCAATACTACTGGGCTGAGGAAGTTAATGTTGGAGTCAAAGAAATATTAGAGATTCATAGACTAACATGGGCTCATCACTATCAAAACTTGAAAGATGTGTTGGAGTATAAGGGGGAGCATAAAAGATACACAGAGGCGCTAAGCCCCAGCTGCCTTTCCCTCTTGAATCATCTTCGAATATATATTCCTGAGGTAATTACACTCCATATACTTTCATGTCTTGTGATCTGATCAACCGTTAAAGGAAGATTGATGCATTATCTGACTTCTTATGGGCTGCACACACAGTTGTTCCCAGATCTTAAAAAGATAGTATTCTTGGACGATGACATTGTAGTACAACAAGACATTTCACCTTTGTGGGAAATGGATCTCAATGAGAAAATCATTGGCGCAGTTGTTGACTCATGGTGTGGAGACGATTGTTGCCCAGGAAGAAAATATAAAGACTACTTGAACTTCTCCCATCCAACCATATCGTCCAACTTTGATGAGGAGCGCTGTGCTTGGCTTTACGGGATGAATGTGTTCGATCTTGAAGCTTGGAGAAGGAGCAACATTACAGCTTCTTATCATCATTGGCTGAAACTAGTAAGTACAGTCTTCACTTGACTTGATAAATTGGTAATGCATCATATTAACAACATTTTTTTTAGCAGAACCACGATTCTGGGTTTGCATTATGGCATCCAGGAGATCTTCCACCGGCCTTGATTGCTTTCAAGGGTCAAGTGCATCCTATTGATCCATACTGGCACGTGACCGGGTTAGGCCATCGGTCCCCAGAAGTTCCCAGAGAAGTAATGGACTCTGCTGCAGTAATACACTTCAGTGGCCCAGCAAAGCCATGGCTCGAGATTGGCTTCCCAGAGGCGCAAAGCTTGTGGAGTCGACATGTAAATTTGTCAAACAAGTTTATTAGGAGATGTAGAGTTTTGGGTTGACGGGGACAAAGTTCTCGCTCCCTTGCGCATTCATTCCGGGACTATACCAGAAATACATACAGTGTGAGACCAGAGGGAAGAAGATAATTAAGTGCCTTCAGTCTCTTCTCACATCTAGCTCTACAGAATGTTATATTGGTATAAGTTCATGTTCATAATAGAAAATAGATGAAGGTGTTATCAAACATATATATATATACAGAATAGAGTCAGGTTCTCTAACCCTTCAGGAGGTATATTTTGCAAGAGACAATTACCATATTGTATATCACTTAGATAATTTCATATATGAATCTATGTTTATTTTTACCACATGAGCTCTGTTTCTTAAATAGAACTTTATGCTTGATAAGCTCCTTCAATATAAGTAACATTTCCATGGATTTTCAGTTGTTTTCAAGGTAATTTGTGTTTACTTACAGGTTGGTCAGAGCTCAAAGAAGAGAACAATATGTGTGTACATGAAATTACAATTTTAATTACAAGCAATTCAAAGTGGACTGATCATAGCATCATTATAATTTAGAACAATTGAAATCAATACAAGATACAATACAACACAAGATATATATAATTTTGGAGGATAAAAAGAACTTGCACAGACTGTGCTAATTATCACAGTATTTGGAAACAACATACGAGATAAATGAATCTGCAATAATATATAGGAGTTGAATAGACTCAAGAGAGAATTGAAGTTCTAAAGAACAATAAAACCTGGTTCTTGCTATTTATATAGAACTATAAATTCCAGTCTTCGACAGATAACACAGAGTACAAACCCAGCAATACAACAACAGCACCAGCCTTGGTTTCCTCGTATCATCAACTGCACAAGATCAAGAAAAAAGAAACAGAAAAATGTAAATTTGTATGCCTCTAAAATCAACAATATGTCATTTTTCAAGCAATGTCGAAGACGGCTACATGAATATTTAACCTAGAATCCCCCGCTTGTATCTATACTCGTTTTTCTTTTCATAAAATGTAATGTCGTTGTATCTTTTCTCACTACTTTTATGTGATAACTTCGTTTTACATTACCCGTTTGATACAAGCCAAGAGATTTTCTTTGTCTTATTATCAAGATAAAATCTAAACGCGCAAACTTAATTGCACAAATAAGTGAGGTAACAATGAAAATAGTACAAATTGACTATTAAAATGTCTAGACGTTTGTGAATGGGCATGAGAACTCAAAACATTTCCATAACCAGTAGTTTGTGCATTTCTCAATCAAGATCTTATCATTTCAAGTGTTACACTACAAATCTACCTATTCATTCTCAACTCAGTAATATATATACAGAGAGGACAAGAGCTAAGAGTCTCAGCAAAGCTATATATCAGTGACTAAGACTCAGCCAAAACACAATTAAAATGATTTGGACGTGCATTCCGTGCCCACAAATTCATTGATGCATGAATGACTGCTAATTCATAATGTGTCATCATTTTCTTGAAATGACTGAGATTTTTTTCTCTATCCATATATATAGTTTTTTTCTTTGAAACTTGAAGCATGCAACTATGCCAATGTGTAGTGATTTGCACTTATATGAGGATCTGTTTTCACTAGCGATCATGAAGATACGTATGATTTGAGACAGATATATATGTATAAAGTGATGTTGTATTGAAGAAGATGTTGTAGAAAAAGCTTACACAAGCTGGAGAGGTGTCTGGTCTTGGCGAACATATTGTTGATTAGGTTCAAGAAGGTTTACAGAGAGGAAGTTCCTGTCATATTGTTGATTTGGATCATATCCTCCTGTTTCTTGCATCATGTTTGTTTGTTGCTCTTGTTGTGCCCTTTCATTTTCAGCTATCTGCATCATCAATGTACAATAATACATCAATTCATATCTTTGTTTTGTGTGCACATTTTCTGTTAATTAGTCTTATACATGAATCAGATTCTACCTTTGCTCGCAGATACATGTTATCGTTTTGCAGCTGAATCTCCTGCATGCACATGAAGTCCATGAAGTTACGTCGATAATGAGCATAAAGTCACTGATAATGAAACTGTCTAGACGAACACGAAAGTGCTGAAAGCAAAAAATGTCTACATGTTTTCGTACCTAGTTAGTATATACTTTCCTTTATTGTTCAAACACTTATTTGTGTAATTATGTTTGTGCATCTAAACGATATGAAAATGAGTGCATATAAATATATACACTCATAAAGCACATAATTTTATTTTTTCCGGAAATTGAAGTCATCAAGATCTTCTTGAAAGGTTATAGAAAAATAAGCAATGTTAGAGATAAATTCGCGATTCTTTTTTCATTTTATTTATGTGTATAACATTGATGATATGAAACGAATTGACAAAATCGTTATTTGAAGTTCTGCATTAACCACGATGTTGAAAATATGAGCTTGCCCCATAATAGTAATACTTTAGTTACCATATCAAAACATTAATATTGTAATTGGAGTTTTCAAAAGTGATTTAGTAACACAGATAAAACTATAAATATTTGTTTTTTTTAAATGTCAATAGCTAATTTTAGGGTTTTGGTTATAGCCAAAACTTGAACTTCTGGGTATATGTTGAAGCATTAATTTCATAACAATCCTTAAAGTCCAAAAAAGAAAGAGTGATCGATCACTTGTATATGCTAAAAAAAGTCTCATAAACTTAGCCAGAAAATTGATGAGCTTTACCGTAAATGCTATCCAAGAAATGTATATATATAAAAATGCAGAGAAATGAAACTGAAACAGCTGGAAATCTTACCCTCTTTTGCATGTATTCGATCTCGGAAAACAACAATTCATTCTGGAAGAATTCAAGAATGTTAATAAGTCAAAAAAGAGTAAAAGCATTTTACCCGTTTTTCGATCGAAAAGTGAAGCAAAATCAGGATTTAAAGTTACCTTTTTAGACCTAATTCTGCTGATGCCTTTCTCCAACCTTCCTTCAAGGTTCTTGAGTTCCTTAAAGGACAAAGAGCTAAGAGCCTCTCCCAGAATATGCCTGAAAAACGAACATTTGTTCACAAAACTCTCGTATATATAATGTAATGTGTTCTTCACAACTAATTTGATCATGCATAACCCGTAGACTTACCTGTTGGAGCTCTGAATATCCCGAATTTGTCTCCTTAGCTTGGAGGCTTCTTGCTGGTAGTACTGAGATCACATATATACCAATCAACAATATCAGAAACATCATTAAATAAAATGGCATGCAACTGATGATACAAATCTCGTCCTTAGTTCTCAAGAATATTGATCTAACGCCTCGTTTAATTTCCTCTTGCTCTGATCAGTGGCGGAGCTAGGATTTTGCTCAAAGACATGACACCAGATCAAGACATTTCTAATTAGGGTTCCAAAAACTAATTAGCATTATATCAGTTTCTTTATCTGCTTAAATTTCCTTCGATATCTATTCACTCTCTCTCTCTCTGATATATACATGATCTCGTTACTTTTATACACAACATGAAAAGTCGAAAAGATGCAGAGAAAGGAAAAAAGAATATATGGCACATATATAACATATAAATACTATTTTAGCTAAGCTAAGATGATGGGATGCATAAATTAAAGAGTATATGTACGCACGAATATATATATAGGATTATAGGTCCATGAAACCTGAGACTCATTTGTTAATATTCATAAGAAATATATGCAAGTTTGTGTACATGATATCATTTTGTTTCATTGAATATTATACAAAATAATATACCTGAACATTAGTCTCTGAAGCAGATCCTGGGTTTGTGGCATCAGAGCATGCTTTCTTGTACCTGTCTATTGTTGCTCGAACACTGCAACAATTAATGAATGTATTTAGTTACGTAAACAACATATATACAATGTTTTCACATACTGGTTATACACATTAGGTTACATTTGGATTCTTACATTTGATTTGAAATGTTGTATTTCATATATATAAATTTGATGTTTGTGTAATCTTTTAAATCTCATAATGTATGCTTATTTAGGATCTATTGAGTTTTAGCTAAATTCAAATTCGAATTATTAATGCATTTAAATTTTGAATTTGACTTAAATCAAAGAATCCAAACAAATTGACCATTTCTTCCTTGTATAACTTATAAATATCAATACCTACTAGAATCAATACATGCAAAAAAGTATATTTTCCATATTATTAGTTTATGATTTGTACACCTAAATAAAGCCTACACTGCATGCCCTACACCCATGAAAAGAAAAACAGATAATGAATTGACTAAGTCATTAACAAGAAGAGAACACTTAAATGTCTCAATTCTTTTTTTGAAGAAATAAATGTCTCAATTCTAAGTGTTTATTTTTCTTTTTGATAAAACTTACTGACTAATTTGAATATGATACAATCTCCTAAAAACATGAGAAACCATTAATAAAATGATTGTTGATGCTTTTAAAATGTTAAATATAATATCTACTTTGAGATAGAAAAAATATCATAAACAAAGTATAAAAATTATAGGAAACCGTACGAGCAATATATATGCTTCTACTTAATTATGATGAAATAGTACATCGTCTCAAAGTATGATAATTATTTTAAAATAGACATAGTCTCATGTGTTAATTCAAGATTGTAATCTCCATCACTCTTTATTTGTGTACCTCGTACACAAGTAAAAAAATCACTTGCCTCGTTTCAAAATCACCTAAATAAATAATAAACTAAAGACTTTCACAAGCTCTTATAATATAAATAATCTAAACTAAACTAAAAGAATATAATAAAAAATCACCATCTTTCAAGAAATGAAATTTACTTATTTACATCTTCCTCCTTTTGGTTTCTTAGTTATTATAACAATAACATTTTCTTTTAATACTATATACATATTTTTTTATTAGCTCTAGTAGGAAGAAAAAAAGGTCAATCAAACCCTTTTTTTTTTAACTATAAAAGTTAATAATAATAATAATGAAAAGAATATACTACTATTAAACAAACCTATCAAAAGAACAAGATAAGGACACAATGTCCACAGTCTACAGTAGGGCTGAAACCTTAAACTCGTCGAGAAACTGATTGGTTGTCTGTGCCACGCTGGCACAATACCCTACAATATGATTGGCTCGAATCTTCTAACCTCATTTTAAATGCCACGTTTCATTTATTAATTACACAATGTGTATTACCCAATGAGATCATCAAGAACCTTCCTATTGTCCACCTCGATCACCTCAAATATATCCAAAATCTACTTTCTCCATTCAAAAGTACTATTAATTTAATACATGTACTATAAACAGAGAACTATTATTTTTTAATATAATATAATTAAATAATTCCATACTTTATTCGTCTCTGTGAATCACAGAGAACCATTGTTGCAGGCTATAGCTGCAGAGCCTCCCATTGGCTCTCTCTCACCTTCTTCTCTAACTTTTTACCTCATATTTGGACACAAATGTTGCAAATACATCACGAGTCTTAGTCTTAGGTAGAGAATGTGTTCGGGTTGAAGTTGTTTGTGAACAACACGATTTAACACGAATATAGTATACGACGACTACTAATCGTGTTGTGCAGTCCAACATATATACAATACGTTTATAAACACAAAACTCGAAAACGGTATGTTTAAGGACACAACAGGACCCAATGCGTTTTGGCACGTTAGTGTGAGCAATTTACAATTATACCCTTAAGCGGGTATGTCGTGTGTGTTACAACACGACTATTTAATTGTGTTCTCGTTTTGGAGGTTCAACACGAACACAATACAATTGAAAAATATGTGAACTCAAATACGCTACAATTTCGTGCCGTGTTACGACACAAATTGCCTCTTCTAGTCTTAGGTTTATACATAAGAGTATTAATTAGAAAGAAAATTTAAGCACAATATATAGACTTAGACATCAAGTTGGGGCATGCAAAATATTATATTATATATGAATGTGATTTTCAAGACATTGTTTCCACAACTATGAAAGTTGAGTGTACCCTCTCTCAAGAAATAGTACTTCAGAAAATGAGATTCAAGTGTTTGTTTCCACAAAAAAGACAAAAGATTTCACTTCTTGCTCTCAAAGGTTGGATTGTGAAAATGAAGTGGAGATCTACAAGAGCTTCCAGAGGCCAAAGAGAAGCAAGCAGAATTGACAAAATAAAATGGCATCTTTATATTATTTACTTTTATTTATTATTGTTTGTTTGTTTCTTTTTTGTTTTCACCATTTGAGTTAAATAGAAGAAGAAAAAAATGATGAATGCAAAAGAGACAATGAAAAGAGAGCTAAAGGAATCATGACACCACCTTCTTGTCAGGAGTGATCAAGAACTGAAAAATCATGTCTGACGTGACCATAGATTCTTATGTTTCTGTAACTAAACCCTAATCATGATCAAAAGGGTAAAATAGTAACTCCAACATACCCTATTTTACCCAACAACAAAGTGAGAAACCATTCATTTTTGTGCTATTAGTAATAATTAGAAAAAAAAAATAAGTAATTGATTGTTGAATCTTGAATACTTCTTGCATTCTTCATAAAACCCTAACTGATAAGAATATTTTCTTGATTAGCTAGATCTTGATCAAAAGGGCAAAATAGTAACTCCAAGAAACAAGAAAGTGAGAAACCATTCATTGTCTGCTACTAGTATAAAAATAATATTTGATTATTGGATTTTTGAATACTTCTTGCATTCCTCATCAAACCCTAACTGATAAGAAAATTTCTTGATTAGCTAGCTCTTGAGCAAGGGCAAAATAGTACCAAAACCCAAAAAAGAAACAAACTATTAATATTTTTTTAATGCTATTAATAATATTTATATATAAAGTTTTGATTGATTGAATCATGAAGACCCATTTCAGTCTTGATCAAGCCCTAATCAGAAAGTTTCATGATTATATAGCTAGCTAACTAGGTTTCCTCTTTCTTTACTTGTTTCACATCATTAGCAAAGATTTAGAGACCCATTAAGTCCATAAATTAACCTATATATAAACACTTTCTGTGACTTGTTAGTGTGAGTGTCTGTGATTGATTGAACAAAGATTTGGGGCTAAAAGTTCTGAGTCTTAACTAAGAAAAAACCCTAATCTTTAACTTCAATTTTGACAGTTCCTGTGTTTGCTTTCTTGACTGACATGTTTATTAAGGAACCGTCAAAACTAGAAAAAGAATAAGCTTTCTTCATTGATTGACTGATTGATTGAGTGAGTGAGTGACTGATTGATTGATGAGTTGTGTAGAGAGATAGAGAGACAGAGACATAGGAGAAGAAATGAAGAGATTGGGAAATTTCTCAACTCCTGATGCTAAATCACACCATTTCTAGCAACAGATCTGAGTGAAATTTAGCACCAAGAACTGGCGAATCCTAAAATCTTGAATCTTTGTTACCAAGAACTCAAATCTTGAATTTTTTGTCGCCAAGAACTCAAATCTTGAATCTTTGCTACACCAAGAACTCGTTTCTTGAACCCTCAGTTCGTCAAGAACTCAAATCTTGAACCTCAAGATCATGACAAACCGATCTTTATGGTGATTAACATGAAATAGCATAGGTTATATATATATATATATATATATTTATATACAATTATATATACCTGTTGTTAGCGTATTCGTAGAGGCGTCCGCGGCTGGAGAAGACGATGAGAGCAACCTCAGCATCGCACAAAACGGACAATTCATAGGCTTTCTTGAGCAAGCCGTTGCGGCGCTTGCAGAAAGTGACTTGCCTGTTTGTGGTGTTCTCAATCCTCTTAATCTCAATCTTGCCTCTACCCATTTTCCTCTGTGAGGAAGATCCAGCAGCTTCCTCAAAAGCTTGATTTGGAAACTCCTCCATCTGAAAAACTAGTGACCAACAACAGACCAAATTGGTGATTCAGTGAATATCTAACCAAGTTTCAAGATTGAGACCACAACCCAAAAAAGCAAAGCAGAGATTATTGTTACCCATGTTCTTGTTCTTGTGGTCACTAACCTTGTAAGGAAAAGGAAAATCAAGAATCAAGAATTTGGGAGTTCTTGAAAGTTGCTGATCCTGGTGTTGCTGTTGTTGCTGCTGTTTCTTGAATTGTTCACAAACAAGCACAAAACACAAACACACAGTCTGTGAGCTAAAGCTAATCTCTAATGATCTATATAGCCAGTGGTAGTTGATATTTCTATTGGGGGTGTAGTAAATAGTTGCAGCTAGCAACAACAGTAGAGTTGCAGAAAATGGAAGTGGGTTTGATCTTGCAGATGGGTATTTATAGACACAAAAATAGACCCTTCAACAATCACCCAAAAACACTTTTATTTCTTTTGTGTTTATGTAAAAATTAATGGGTGTATTTGGAGAATTGTTGGGGGAAAAAAAAGTGGGATAAAGAAAAGGGAGATGTTCACTTTCAAGCTCCATTAACCATCCAATTTTCTTCATGTACATGGGAAAGAGAAGAGTGAGTGATAATTAAAAATGGAAAAAATATGAGAAAAAAGAAAAATGGAAGAGGGTCTTTTCTGTTTGAGAAAGTGACCATTAATGGGATTGAATAGGACTTGGGCTCTGTTACACTCAAGCTTTCATTTTCTCTCTTTTTCTCAATATACATCAATAGATTGATGGAGTATAAATAAATTAGAGTAGTA